>QARZ01040989.1:105816-130046 GCA_013407115.1 Glycine latifolia
ATAGTGTTTTAGATTTCTGAACTTTATCTAGGGTTGATAAAGAGAGGTTGTGTAATTGCTTATAAGAACAGAAATTAAATAGTGGAACTTCAACCTAGTGTTGGTTGAAAGAAACTGGATGTAGCTTTATGGTTTTGAAGTGAACCAGTATAAATTGCTTGTGTGTTGTTTTCTGAATCTACTCTCTTCATATAAATTGTTTATTGTTTCATTTGCTTATCTTGAAAAGTCAGTTTTGATCCATTGAATTTTAAGGGGCTGAGCTACTTGATTGAATAAGGTGTCTTGGTTTTGAAAAGTGATAAAGATCCTTTAAAACTCTGATTTTGATTAAAGAATTTTGATTTACCAAGGTCTAACCAATTCACCCCCCCTCTTGGTTAATTGAGAAGTATTCATATCATTTTCATTTTCTTATCCTTTGGTATCAGAGCCAGGTTCTTGAAATCAAGTGTTATCCATCCTTTGTGTTTTATTTCTTCTTGTGTGTTTCCTCCTTTGTTTGTTTTTTCCCTTTTGTTTAACTCTATTATTTTTTAATCTTCCTTGTTCTATTTCTTTGAGTCTATCTTTCTTTTACGAATTCTATCTAGTATCAATATCTTTTTGTCTTCTTTTTTTATATATATTATCAAAAAAAAATTGTGCAAAAAAAAGAAGTGAATAACAAAAAACGTGAGAAAAAAAAGTAGAAGAAAACTCTGGACAGTTTTACATTTGTTTAAAATTTTAAAAAAATGCCAAAAAAAACAAAGTGTAACAATTGGTCTTATTTTCTTCTTGTTCTATCAATCTTCCTTTGGTTTTATTCTCCTTAAAAACAAAAAACAAAATTCTTAAATCCCTTGTTCTATGTTTGTTCTTATTCACTAAAGTTCTCATTCATTCCTCGTTGTTTCTTGATGTGTATAATCAACCCCAAAGGTTCTTATTTATGAGCTCATAAGGAGAAGTTGAGTGGAAAAAGGCAAGAGTGGTGAGACTATTAGACGAAAAAAGCCAAAAAGATGGGAGGAGATGAACCTGTGACTAGTAGGCATAGGAATGGTGAAAGACCTATTAGTAGATGGGAGGAGATGAAGACTATCATGGGAAGGAGATTTGTACCTAGCCACTATCATAGGTATTTACACAGAAAATTGTAAACTCTAACTCAAGGTTCCATTAGTGTGGTGGACTACTACAAGGAAATGGATATAGCCATGATTAGAGCCAATGTTGAAGAAGACCGTGAGGCAACTATGGCCAGATTCATTAGAGGCCTAAAGAAAGAGATTGCTAATGTGGTAAAATTGTAGCATTATGTGGAGATGGAGGACTTGCTACACAAATCTATTCAAGTGGAGAGGCAATTTAAAGCTAAGAGTACTCCCAAATTTGCTTCCACTTCTTCATAGAAGTCAAATGGGTAAAACAAAAAATCTGTGACAAATTAAAAAGATGAAGCTAAGTCCAAAAATTCATTTGTTGCACCTAAAGGTAAAATGGAAATCAATTCATATTCTAGATCTTATGATATCAAATGTTTCAGGTGTCAAGAAGTTGGACATATTGCTTCTTAATGTCCAGATAAAAAAGTCATGATATTGTTGGATAATGGAGACATAGAAACTGAGAGCTCAAGTGATGATGAAATGCATCCATTGAAGGATTGCAGTGATGTTGATGTCGTTGAACCTATAAATAGAGATGTGTTTGTTACTAGGCATGTTCTTAACATGAAACTTAAGGTACAAGGTGATAAGAAGCAACATGAGCATATTTTTCATACAAGATGCCACATAAAAGACAATGTATGCAATTGGATCATTGATAGTGGAAGTTGTACTAATGTTGTTAGCACCTTGTTGCTTGAGAAATTGGGTTTACCCATATTAAAGCACCCTAATCCATAAAGACTTCAATGGCTGAATGATTGTGGAGACAAAGGGTGACCAAGCAAGCGTTGGTTTCTTTTTCCATTGGTAAATACAAGGATGAAGTTCTTTGCGATGTGGTACCTATACATGTTGGGCATATACTTCTGGGGCATCCATGGCAATTTGATAGAAAGGTTACTCATTATGGTTACAAAAATAAATATGCTCTTGTTTTGAACAATCCCACCATTGTGTTAACACCTCTTCAGCTTGTTGAGGCCTATGTCGATCAAATCAAAATTGTAAGAGAGTGTAAGTTGAGAGAACAATTGAGCATTCAAGACAAAGAGAAAAGAAAAGAAAAATGAGAGTGAGAAAAAGAAATAAAAGAATAAAAAGGAAGACAAAGAAGAGAAAAACAAGAAAGTGAATGAATTTGCAAAGAAAAAAGAGAGGTTGAGAATGCTTTGATTGCTTCTTATCACTAATGATCTTACCTCTTCTTTTCCTAGTGAGGTTGTTTCCTTGTTACATAAATTTTTTTATGTTTTTCTGGAAGAAATTCCATATAGATTACCTCATTCAAGAGGTATTGAGCATCAAATTGACTTCATTCCTGGTGCTTCACTTGCAAATAGAGTAGCCTATAGGTCAAGTCCAAAAGTATCAAAAGCGATTCAAAGGCAAGTTGATGAGTTCTTGCAAAAGGGATTTGTAAGGGAAAGTCTTAGCTCCTGTTTTGTTCATGTGATCTTGGTTCCAAAGAAAGATGGGACATTGTGCATGTATACAGGCTGGTGATAAGTGCCCTAATTCAGTTAAATTCAGGTTTCAAAAGCAAGCACTTATCTTTTGATTTCAATAACTTTGCGTATAAACTTGCCCTAAACCTAGTTAAATTATATTTATTACTTGTATGAATGTAGTTTTTATATTTTGGAAGATTAATCCAATCATGCTTTGTATTTTGATAGATTTCATGGATTTCCAAGGCTTCCGAATAAGCAAAGCAAGCAAGGAGGGCTTACATAGCAAACATGGGAGGTGTTACAAGCAAAACAAAAAGCATTCTCCATAACCATCTTTTAACTCGCCCAAGCGAGTGTCCTTAGTGCAAATTGGTCGCCCAAGCGAGTAGCTTCTGCAAGTGGGCCTTTAAGTGAATTTTAAGCTCGCCCAAGCTAGCAAACAAAGGCAAAAACACTCGCTTGGGCGAGTGAACTCGAGCACACAACCCCCTATAAATAGCCATGCACCCCCAAGGAAGAAACTTACTTCTTGCATTCCATTTTCTCCTCCTCCCTTGCTTCTTGGCTTGTTCTCAAGCCTTAGGCTCTTTAAATATTAGTATTGGGTAGGTTAGGAAAGTGAGAGAAGTGAGATTTAGTGTGGAGACTCTGCCGAAAAGAAGCGATGATGGGGCCCTTCATCAATTCTTCTCTTAAGGAGGTTCTCTCCATGCTTGGTTAGTTTCTCTTAAGGATTGGATGTAATCTTCTTACCTTTAAGTATCTCTTTTAATATTTATTTATGCATAAGTCTTTTCTATTTATTATTGGTAATTTTATTCCGTTCTTAATGCTTGATTCTACTTGATCACTAGTTTCATGAAATTGGATTCTAAGTTTAACTGGGAAGTACTCTTAGAATTTGAACTGAATAATTTTACTCTTTACGTTACGTTGCTAGGGATAGAGCATAACGTTTAGATTGTAAATAGCACGTGATTATGATTGTAATGCTGGGTTATTTACTTCATATGCGAGGGATCGATATTCGGTAAATATCCTTAGAACTCGATTGCGAGGGATCAATTCGAGGTGAATTAATGTGTGCATCAATAATAATAATAGAGAATGATTTATACATGGTAATATTAATTGGATACTAAGGGTATGAATGATGAAATCCAATCCTACACTTTTCTTGAATTAATTAAAATCATTTTATTAGCTTCCGTAATCTTTCGTAATCTTTCTTTATTTCTGTAAAACCATCAAAACTTCGACCATACTCGTTGTACATAACTATTAAATTGTTAAGTTTATTTGGAAAAACTGAGTAGCACAAGTCCCTGTGGAGACGAACTTTTATAAATTTTGTTACTTACAACGACAAATTGGTACGCTTGCCAAAAGTATAACAGCTGGCAAGCCATGAATAAAATCATTGCAAAGTATAGATATCCTATCCCTAGATTGGATTATATGTTTGGTGAATTGCATGGTTCGTGTGTGTTTTCTAAAATAGATTTGAAAAATGGATACTATCAAATCTGCGTGAAAGAAAGTAATGAATGGGAAACAACTTTTAAAACAAAATATGGCTTATGTGAGTGGTTGTGATGCCATTTGGATTAACTAATGCACCCAGTACCTTCATGAGGTTAACGAACCATGTTTTGCATGTTTTCATTGGGAAATTTGTTGTGGTCTATTTTGATGATATTTTGATCTATAGTAGAACATTAGAGGAATATGTTGATCATTTACATGTTGTTCTTAGTGTTTTGAGAGAAAATAAATTGTATGTCAATCTTCAAAAGTGTTCTTTTTGCCTTGAATCTTTTGTGTTCTTGGGTTTTGTCATTAGCTCAAAAGGAATAAGTGTATATGAAGAAAACGTAAAGGCAATTAGGGAATGGCATGTACCTAAGAATTCTAATGAGGTAAGAAGTTTTGATGGTTTAACAAGTTTTTATAGAAGATTTGTGAAGAACTTTAGTTCACATGTTGCACCTTTAAATGAACTTGTAAAAAAAATGTGGTGTTCAAGTGGATTAATGTGCATGAAAAAGCTTTTAATTTATTGAAAGATAAGCTAACCAATGCACCTTTGCTTTGTTTGCCTAATTTTGATAAAGCTTTTGAAATTGAATGTGATGCTTCTAGTGTTGGAATAGGGGTTGTACTGATGCAGGACTCTAAACTAGTTGCATACTTTAGTGAAAAACTTCATGGGGCAGCATTGAATTATTCCACGTATGACAAAGGGTTGTACGCTTTGGTAAGAGCTTTGCAGACATGGAAACACTATTTGTGGCCAAGGGAATTCATAATTCATCCTGACCATCAAAGCTTGAAGTTTCTAAAATCTCAAGGAAAGTTTCAAAAGAGACATGCCAACTAGTTGGAATTCAATGAGATGTTTCTTTATGTGGTCAAATACAATAATGGTAAGGAAAACATAGTGGCTGATGCTTTGTCCAGAAGGTATGCTTTGCTTATTTCTTTGCAAACTAAATTGCTTGGTTTTGAGTTTGTGAAGGACTTGTATGCTAATTCAAAAGAGATATGCCAAGTAGTTGGAATTCATTGAGATGTTTACTTATATGATCAAGTACAAGAATGGTAAGGAAAACATAGTGGCTGGTGCTTCATCTAGAATATATGCTTTGCTTACTTCTTTGCAAACTAAATTGCTTGGTTTTGAGTTTGTGAAGGACTTGTATGCTACTGATTCTGACTTTGGCAAAGTATGGGATTCTTTTTCTAAACATGCCTTTGAGAACTATTATAGACATGATGGTTTCTTGTTTCAGAAAAAAATTATGTGTGCATGTGTGTTCCTTGCGTGAAATGTTAGTTAGAGAAAATCTTGGTGGTAGAATGATGGAACATTTTGGTGTGAAAAAAACTATAGAAATTTTGCATAAGCATTTTTATTGGCCTATCATGATGCATGATGTGCAATCTGTTTATGATAAGTGCATACCATGTAAACAAGTAAAATCTAAAGTCATACTGATGGAGGTCCAAGTCAAGCCAAAGGTCTAGAAGGGGAGCTTGAAGCACTTCCTTTGGTGAGCTTCAAAGGACCAATGACAAGAGCTAGGGCTGAAGCACTTCAAGACCATATTCAAGCCAATTTGGACAAGCATGAAGTTGTACACCATATCAAGGAGGACAAGAGCTGGATTTTGATGTCTCAAATCTAATATAATTCAATAAATTCCAGCATTTGCTAGAAGAAATTCAATAAAACATGTGTAAATAAATTGTTACTGCTTTAATCGATTATTTTGGCTTTATAATTGATTACGGGATGTTTAGAAGCAATCAGGAATCCTGGCCTTACTGCTTTAATCGATTATTTCGTTGAAATAATCGATTACGAGGATGTCAGCAGGAATCTTGACCTTACTGCCTTAATCGATTATTTCGTCCAAATAATCGATTACAAAGAGTGTTAGCTGGAAGCAGGAATCATGACCTCACTGCCTTAATCGATTAAATGGCTAGTGTAATCGATTATTTTAGTTTCTGACTGATTTAATCGATTACAATAGTGAATTAATCGATTAACCAGTCTGAGAGGGCCATTGCACAGTTTTTGGAAGTCAAAGGTCTTTTAGGAACAGCTTGTCTTGTAAGCTACATTTGGGCTTCATTTTAGCTTACATTTACATTTCATTTAGGGTCAATTAGCTTAATAATTTCTGGCCTATATAAGGTCCCAAAAACTGAATGTAAAGGATCTTTGGTGAATCAATACAATTTCTGAATTATTGGTGAGAGTTTTCTCCCTTTGTTCTTAGTCAAGAACTTCTTGTTTCTTATCAATGGCTTCTGAGCTATTGTGGTGATTCTTGCAAGACTTATTGGAATTCCTATTCCATGGTGTCATCCCTAATCCATTTCTATTCTTCTTCCATAATCCACTTCTGAAATTAGGAAAACATAAACAGCCCCATTCAATAAAGAGTTGCATGCTCTGTTTGAAGTTGAATTGAAGATTGACTTCCATTGCAAGGTGTTCGTTTCAAAGGAGTCACTTACAGAATGGACAAAGAATCAAGCTTAGTTTTGAACTTTCAACATGCCTTGAAGCCTTGAAGATTAATTTGTGATTAAATGTAAAAGGAAGAAGCATTTCTAGTGATCCAAGTGCATTGCATTCACATCATTCATTAAGTCTTTTAATTTGAGTTATAAAATTCACAAGGCTTTGATAAATTGATTAAGTTTTTGAATTGAATCAAAGGTTTTTGGAAAAATATATTTTCTACTAATTTAATCGATTACATAATAATAATCGATTATTTTGTTCTTAGTTCATTCTGGAAAACTTTTCAAGAACAATGTAATCGATTACGTATCGGATTAATCGATTATTTTACCTACGTTTACATACAAACTGCCTTGATAAACATTTTAATCGATTACCAAAGGTTAGTAATCGATTACATCATATGCCTCTGCTTAACTAGTTTTGTTACAATAATCGATTACAAAATATAGTAATCGATTACATAGTTCAACATGTTTAATGAAGCTTTCTGTCTTAATCAATTACCAAAATCCGTAATCGATTACACAATGTATTTCAAGTTTATCAAGCTTCCTATCTTAATCGATTACAAGACGGAATAATCGATTATTCTGTTCATTGCCCATACCCATATTTCTGTAGAACACATTAATCGATTACATGGTTGATTTAATCGATTACATAAGTGAAATAATCGATTATTGGGCGTGTTTAATCGATTACTGACAGTTACAAAAGTTTGTTATAAATAGAACCCTTGCTCAGCTTGTTTTGCAACTTGATTAATTCGTATTATGAGCCAACATTAGCTTTCTAAATACTTTCTTGGTGATTTTCTGGGTTCTATGAGTTCTTGCTTTCACTAATACACTTATGGGTTGTTAAGTGATTCTTGAAGCAAGAAGATTCTTTTAAAAGTTTAAGGAAGGAGATGTTCTGAGTTTTAATTTCATCTTTCAACCTGGTACATTCATTCATGTGCATATTCACTTACTGGATCATCAGGTGATTTCGTTCCTTAACTTAGTGGTTGTAATTCTGTTTTGAATTTGTATTTGATTGTCTATTGTAAATGGGTTTCTTGCTTGTAATCTAGAGATAGGGTTTCTCTAGGGGTTGTGCTGAGTAGTGTTCTCAGTGGGTTTGTCTCTAAGAATCTAATAGTGTTTTAGATTACTGAACTTTATCTAGAGTTGATAAAGAGAGACTTTGTAATTACTTGTAAGAACAGAAAATTTGCAATAGTGGAACTTCACTCTAGTGTTGAGTGGAAGAAAACTGGATGTAGCTTCATAGTGTTTGAAGTGAACCAGTATAAATCTCTTGTGCTTTGATTTTAATTTCGTTCTTGATTATATTCTGTCCATCTTGATTATCTTGCTTTGCTTATCAATTCAATTTTGAGCTATTGGATACCTTGGGTTGAGCATTTGATTGAATAAGTATTCTTGGTTTCAAAAGTGATAAAGATCCTAAGGAAAACTCTGATTTTGTTTTAAGAATTTTTAATTTACCAAGGTTTAACTAATTCACCCCCCCCCCCCCGATCACATACCCCATGGTTTCTATACACCTTTGCCCGTGCCTAATCACCCTTAGACTGATGTTTCAATGGATTTTGTGTTAGGACTACTTTAGTCTCAAGGTTGTAAAGATAGTATATTTGTCATTGTTGTTGATAGGTTTAGTAAAATAGTGCATTTCATTGCATGTTCCAAAACCAATGATGCAACACATATTGTTGATCGCTTCTTTAAAAAAGAGTGTGCTTACATGGATTGAAAAAACAATAGTAAGTGATAGAGATGTGAAGTTCCTATATCATTTTTGGATAACTTTGTGGAATAAGCTAGGAACAAAACTCTTGTTTTCCACTGTTGCACATCCTCAAACAGATGGACAAACTGAAGTAGTAAATAGGACACTTACCACCTTGTTGTGTGCTATCATTCAAAAGAGTTTGAAAAACTGGGAGAAATGCTTGCCACATGTTGAGTTTGCTTATAATAGGTATGTTCAATCTATAACTTCTTATTCTCCTTTGGAAGTTGTGTATGGCTTTAATCCTTTGACTCCTTTGGATATCTTACCTTTGCCTTCTAATGTGTATGATAATTTTGATGGTAAGAAAAAGGCAGATTTTATCAAGGAGTTACATGCAAAAGTTTGAGCCAACATTGAGAAGAATGAACAATATGCAAAGAAAGAAAATAAGTGATACATCAGAGTTATTTTTGAATCAAGAGATTAGGTATGGGTTCATATAAGGAAGGAAAAGTTTCCTGCTCAAACAAAATCCAAGTTGCAACCCAGAGGAGATGGGCCTTTTCAAGTTCAAAAAAAGATAAATGACAATGCTTACAAGCTGAACTTGCCAAGAGAATATGATAACATAAGTGCTACCTTTAATGAGGTTGGTCTATCTTTATTTACTGTAGGTAATATATCATATTCAAGGGCAAATCCTTTCGAAGAGGAAGAGAATGATAGAGGTGCAACCAGCCTGTCTAATGATCCTTTACATGGGATTGGTGTAACGCCTCAACTTACCATCTTATTATTATTGATTTTTAATGAAAATTCTTTTCAACTTGCTTAAAAATACCAAACCAACGTTACTAATAACTGATATCAAAAAGATTTCCATCACTGATTAATATTTATAAATCTAATGTAATGTAAAATAAGAGTACAACTGATCTCGATTCTATTACATAATACAAATAACTGGAACACTCTGTATCAAAAGAATACATCTCCAAACATAACATCCTCAAATAACACATCTTCAAACACAATCTTCTTCTTGTAGATAGCTAATAGTCTCTCTTTGCTGTTCATCTGCTCGCCCGAATAAAATCGAGGTCATAGCAGGTGTCAACCACAGACACAAAAATATAGGGTAAGTTTATGATAAACATAATTTAAACAACAAAATACATTCAATGTACAGATAGTCATAACAACATCCTCAAAAATTATATGATGCAAGATTCTCTTTTTATTTTAACACGGTCTAGCCCCCGCCAGGCAAAATATCAAATTAACACGGATTAACCCCCGCCAGGCAAAATATCAAGTACAGAACTCAGCTTATTACTCATGTACAAAAACTTAACATATCATCCATGTACATCGATTCATAGAAACACATGAAGTTCATAGAGATTTATAAAACACTTAGCAACACATGAACTTCATTCAAGTACTCAAACACTCAAATCCAACAATTTTTCAGATACCAATCATATTTCACAGAAACTCAAACACTTATTCAAACACAAATAACACTTAAACTATCTTTATCATAAAGCTTTCCCATACATACTTATTTAAACACAAGTAATACTTAAATTATCTTTACCATAAAACTTCCCCATACGTACCTTATATCCTCTTAAGAAGCTTGTTTATTTCTTCCTACAAAGCTTGGCAACCTCTTCCTAAGGATGCTTAATCTTCTACACGTGATCTTCAAGGAGAAGTGGAGTCTTCTTCTCACTTGATTTAGGCTTTAATAAGGAAAGAATGAAAGTGAAATGAAAGAGATGAAAGGAGGGTGTTTCACGTGAGATATGTAGGGATGGAAGACTTGAAGAATGACTTCCACTAAAAGCCCTTCTCCCTTTATATAGTAGTTGGAAAATAATTTAATATTTGCAAAAAATCTCCTAAGTCATGATGCTTCCATTACAAGTGTCCCTACACTTGTCATGACTTTTACAAGTGTCCTTCCACTTGTCTTCATCATAAGGCTTTTCTTTACAAGTGTCCTACCACTTGTCATGTGTCATGATGCTTCTTCCTTCTTTCTTCCAAGTGTCCCTCTTCCTGGCATATTCATGAATTTTCTCTATTCTTCTAGCCTATTCACGTGATCTACCAAAGGAAGCAAGAGAATATTTTTCTTCTCCACATGTATTTCAAAGTTATGATAGCTTTCTTATTTCTACATCAATGGTGGCTTACAAGTGGCTAGATATTTCTTAAGCCTTCATAATTGCATCTTATCATTTTAATTTATGAACCTTATGATATTTTTCTACTTATCATGTTTTCATTTCCTTAAAGAGAAGAAAATTGTCTGGTTCCCCTTGTGTCCACATGTTACCTTTTATGAAGAAGAATAGTCTAGTTTCATATTTACTTCACACTTGGCATTCCTTAAGAGGAAGTAAAGTTCAACTTCACTTTGTCTTTCCACATGGCATTTACTAGAAGGAAGTAGAGTTTGATTTAAACTCTTCTACCTAAAGGATAATATTAAATAATAGAACTCCAGAGATTTCCAGAAACTGACTTCAGTTACAATATAGATAGCTCACAAGCAGTCTACACAGAGTGCTACACAATCCTTACATACCAGACTACTCTTATCTTAATTCTTATTGGTCCGTTTCTACTTCTGTCCATCAAAATTACTAAACCATTTTATTAACCAAGTTTGTACATCCTACAAATAAGAGAAAATTCTCCAGATTCTACTTATCATTTTTCTATATCTTTCTTCCACCTCAATCTTCCTGAATAACATTTCAAAGTTATTATCGTATAAAATTCATAGAAATTCTATTCTAAGGTTTTCTGTCATAAAGTACTCTGGTAATTTGCCATTCAAGAGTATTCTGTAATTTCACCAAGTTTTCACAAAGTATCTAAGGGTATATTGGTATTTTTAGCCTCAAGGGTACTATGGTAATTTGTCATTTATCCTAGGGGTATAATTGTAATTTCCATTATAAAATATCTCCAAAAATATCCAAGGGCATTATCGTTATTTTCACCTTAAGGGTATTTCTGTAATTTCTGCTTCAAGGGAAGGGTAATATGGTCATTTCTCTTCAAATATTTTTGTAATATCTCTAATTAATATTTCACCCAAATTTAAATATAGACCATCAAATCTCTCATAATCTAATACTTACATCAATAATTATGGAAGAATAATTCATATAATATTTTGACCATAGTTATTGAAATTTCAGGGTGTTACAATTGGAGGTCCTGTGACAAGGTCAAAGACTAAGAGGATAAAGCAAGCATTACAAGGCCTGATTCTAAAGATCAAAGAGAAAGAAGACCAATGTGGATTAAAGGTTTCACTTAATTGCATCACTTTCCTACAAATTGATGAAGATGCTTTGAGCCCAACTTGAAGAATCACTTTAGGAAGCCCAATGTACAAGAAAATAAGCATCCATGGGCTAAGTTAATCAATTTTGGTGGACTATCAATATTAGACTAATTAGATAATAACTAAGTCAAATTTCTGCCATTTTATTTGGTATTTTTGTACTATTTTTTTGGCTGAGTTTTCTAATGACTTTTCATTTTCTCTTAGCCTTAATGCTTTCTAGAATGCTCCAAGTCATTTAGTGGCTAGTGGAAATTTATTTTCATGTTTATTATCATTTATTTTCATTTCGTGGCATGCAATTATCAATGCATTTGATAAATGCATATTAGTGGGAATTTACTATAGCATTTCAAGATTAGCCTGTAAATAGGGAACTTTTGTACTCTCCAAAGGCAAAATTTAAAGATTAATGAAATTTGAGAGTTTCTCTATTGTGAGAGCTTTTCCTTTATTCTTAGCTAAGAACTTGATAGTGTTGCTTCTACTGGTAGGTTGTGGTTAGGGTCATGCTCATTTTAATAACTTTGGTTCTACTAGAAGGTCGCGGTTAAGGTCAAGTTCCTTTTTTTATTTATGTTTTCAAGACGATACTAAGTGTTCTTTTATCAATGTATTTCTTGAATTTGGCCATCCTCTCATCTTCTCCTTGCTTATGACGCTTAGCTTGCTAAAATCAAACAATTAAGGATTAAGTGAGGATTGCATACCTTTGGTTAAATGGTTGGCTTGTGCTTTCATCTCTTCCTCTAGCATGGTGCTTTCTTCTACCTCTTCTTATTCTTCACCACCAACGTCATACTCTATGGTGGAGATAATAGTCTTGCAATGGCACTTTCGGTTCTCCTCGTTGGCTACGGAAAAGCCAATTGAAGAGGTTTGCAATTTTTTGGCCAATTGCCTTATTTGAGTCTCCATGCTTTTGATCGCAACTTCGGTGTTTTTGTGGTTAGTGATGACCACTTCGATGAGTTTGGTCAAGGCGTCTTCCAATTTTGCAGTGGAGTGCCACAAATTTGGTAGTTGTGGTTTGTCGTCTACCTCTTGGTTGTAGTTTCCATGTATGTTTTGGAAACCTCTTTGTTGGAAGTCATGGTAAGGTCGTTGTTGACCTCCCATGTAGTTAACCTCCTCGGTTGGTACCTTGGTACATTTTGATGTTTGATGGCCTCGTCTGAATTCTTCACACATGATTTCTTATTAGGGTTTCTTTGAGATGGCCCCTTGGAGTTGTTGCTAGATTTGTTAGATTTCCTTACTCATTGCTTTTATTTGCACCTGCATCTTATGTTGAAGAGCTAAAAGATTTTCTTGAGCATTAAGTTCATACATACCTTTTGGGGCATTTGACCAGTTTGTTTCTATGGTTCTCTCACTAGCCGCAAAAACTTAAATTATGGTCTTCACTTGAGTGGTGATTTTATTGAGGTAGTTTCCTTCTGTCGATGCATTGATCATCCTCCTACAATCGTAGGTGATTCCTTTCATGAACATTGAAATTTACATAAATTAGTTGTATCCATGACAAAGACAACTCCTTATGAGGGCTTTGTATCTCTCCCATGCATCAAATACCAATTCAGTTGGAGTTTTTTTGAAGTTATCAAATAGCTCCATGATAGCTTCAACTCTAGACTCAGGGAAGAAGTGATTGAAGAATTTTTCTTTGACTTCCTCCCATGTGGTTAGTGAATGATGTGGGTGTGAGTTGAGTCAATCGGCTATACTTCCCCCCAAAGTGAAGGAAAAGCATAAGAGTTTAATATGTTCATCATTAATACCTAGTAGCCTTACCAATACGCATAATTGTAGAAATCTTGTGAGATGAGCATAGGGGTCCTCGGTGCTTGCGCCCATGAATTGGTTGTGGATGAGGTTGTTGTGGACCCATGAGGGGAAATTGATTTGGTTGTCCTCGGTGTTTGGTTGTCTAATAGGTTGGCTCAAGTTGATTCCTTGATGAGTGGCTAATTTCACCATGGTTTACTCTACTTTGGTCATTCCTTCGTTGTCTATTTTGGTTGCTTCAGTTGATGAGCTTCAAGAGGATCCTTCTTCGAACATTTGCTTTTTGGCATGTGAAGTGTAACATCCTCAAAATTATATTTTTAGTTTATATTTATGATTAAATTATGGAAGTATGATAATAGTTGGATACAAAAATATAAAATTTATTTGAACATAAGCTGGCCAAATTTGGATTAATCAAAAGTGAATGAATACTCAAAAAATTACGTGCTACAGCCCAAGGATGACGCATGGGTGTGTGAAAGAGAAGTCAATCGGAAGTCAATATAAAGGGAATAAGACAAAATTTGAACCAACCTTTCTAAGTGGTCTTCAACGAAGGTAGCAAGCATTAAATAAAGAAATCTTGCTTTATTTAGTTTCAGTCATATGGATATAGGCAAAGGAAATTCATTTATTTAGCAACTTCCACATACGCTTAAGCCATAAATGAAGGAATACTTGTCATGATTAGATTAGGATAAATATCTTCAAGGATAGTTACCTTGTAACTAAAATAAAACTAACTAAGTTGAAATCTAATTAATTCACTTATTATCAAACTAAGTAAAATAATATAAATAGCTGCTGAACTTCCAAATTCCTACACAAGTAAACTCTAACTCTGAAACTCTTTCTCATGGCCTATAAACTTTTTACTTGGTGCTTTGCTTTCAATTCTCATTTCCTTAATTGCTTAGACCGTAGCCTCACTTCGTCATCTTATATACTTCCATTTCTTCTTTCTTCCACGTAAAGACTTTCTTCCTTGAAGTTATTCAAGAAGGACAACCATCTAAATAGTTCATTTCAAAAATCAGACTTACTCGAGGTAGGCTAAGCTTCAATCTTTAGTTAAGTATTTGTTCAGATGAACTTATATGCTTAATCGGGTAGACTTATAGTTATTATTTAGGATGGAAAATTATGTTATTTGAAGGATATTTTATGATGTGAAAACATTGATTTTAACTATAGGATAGGTGATGATTTATAAGTTGAAATATTAGCAATATTGGAAGTTACACTTGATGACTTTTAGAAATGATGTGATGATCCATAGGAATGGTTAATATTAATTTTTGGAAGTAGAGGTTGAATGGTATAGAGACAAATGGTTCAAATGCTTGAATATTAAATTTGAGGATGAAGTAGTAAGGTGGTAAGTGATGATTTCCTTATTTACGAAAATATCGAAACGCGGAAAATCCGGTCACAACTATCCAGGTTATATCATTCCAAACTCCCTTTTACCCGGCCATCCCGGATACCAATATCTATTTTTTAACCATCCAAGTTAAAACTCATCCCGACCATCCCCGGATACCACTATCTATGTTGTAACCATCCAAGTTAAAACTCTTACCCGGCCATCCCGGATACCATTATCTATGTTGTAACCATCCAAGTTAAAACTCTTACCCGACCATCCCGGATACCACTATATATGTTGTAACCATCCAAGTTAGAACTTACCCGACCATCCCGGATACAACTACTTATGATACACCCATCCAGGATAAACTCACCCTGGTCATCTCGGATACAACTACTTATGATACACCCCTCAAGATAAACTCACCCCGGACATCCCGGATACACTACCCATGTTGTAACCATCCCAGATACACTATGCATGTTATAACCATCCAAGTTAAAATCATCCTGGCCATCTCGGATACACTATGCATGTTATACTCATCCAAGTTAAACTCATCACAGCCATCCCGGATACACTATGCATGTTATACTCATCCAGGTTAAACTCACCTCGCCATCCCGGATACACTATGCATGTGGTAACCATCCAGGTTAAAAACTCGCCCCGGCCATCCCGGATACATTATCCATGTTATAATCATCCAAGTTAAATTCACCCCGGCCATTCCAGATACCCCTATCCATGCTATAATCATCCAGGATGTACTAACTCCGGCCATCCCAAACACAACTAACCATATTATAACCATCCACGTTATACCCATTCTGATCATCCCGGCTACAGCAACCCGGTTTTTCTTACCACATTAGATAGCCATATATTATTAAGTGAAAAAAAAGGTATTATGGTTTATTAGTTAGACTACTAACATGATTTTCTGTAGGTCGAGGGTATTCAATTATCCTGCCCAAGTTGGTATAATTTTGCTTGAATAGGTATGGTGGTTTAACCATACTTTTGAAATAAGTGATGTTATGGTATCTTTCCATAAGGTAATATGTATTTGCTTATGGATTTTATTATGGATGAATTTTTGATGTGATGATATGTTGATTTATGTTTCCAAGTCCAGTATGAGATTTGTGAAACATAATCTGAGACTACATCCAATACGAGATGTAGAGACCAGGTGCAAATACATGGAATGACATGCATGACTAGCATAAGACGGTCACAGTATTTCTACACGAGGTGTAGCTACATACAGTACGAGATGTAGAGGCCATGTGCACCTGGAAAAATTCATTTCATGCATTCATATAGTTGCATAATTATTTTATGACGATTTACTAATGTACTAACGTCTTTTGATGGTTTAGATTTTGCCTACTGAGAAATTTTATTTCTCACTAGATTTTGTTTCATGTTTTATTTTAGATGGCGTCAATCATCATATTTCTTGATGCGCTAGATCTTGGATGGTATATATCGATGAAGAAAGAAACGGTTATATCTTAACCATGCATCCAGTCATCTGTGTATATATATTTATTTTGGTACTCATTTCCAAGTATTTGTACTTAGCAGATGGTTTAATCTAAATGATCCGTTCCTATAGTTTGCTCTAGCTTATCCAAACCCATCCGTGGAACCAATAAACGTGGTCAGCGAAGAAGAAAGTATTGGAGAGATTTTCTGAAACTAAAGACATGGGTGTAGAAGTTTGTACCAAAATAATAATGCTAGTTAAGGTGACTACGGTGCTTTCTAGAAGTTAAAATTTTTGTAACCAAAAGCAATGACTTATGTAACAAATGAACTTTGACTACTTATATATATATGTATCTTAGCTTATCAACTTTCATGACTTCTATAATTTATACGTTGTAGAAATCTATACTAGGATCCGTTCAGTAAAGATAATATAGTAAATATTTCAAAGATTCTTAAAAATTTAGCCCAAACAAAACAATAATATATAGAATAATTTAGGTCATTACATGAAGATTCTCCCTTTAGCTTTTGAAAAGTGTTTTTAATTTCTAGATTAAAAGGAGTTAAAATGGTGGTTTTCCTACTTATACCTAGCATGTAAGCATAAAATAGAAACTTGGAATAGGTCTAAGTAAAGTGGTCAGTTTAATTAGTTTAAATAGAAAATAAAAAATATAAAAAAGATTATTAAATTTTTGAAAAACTAATTGAAAAATTATTAAAATTTGGAAATAAAAGATGAATATCCTAAGTACTAAAAAATAACATTAGAAAATAAAAGATATATTTTTAACTAACAGTTTTATATAAGACATCAACATCAACATTAGCTTTTACCCAAGTTAATTGGAATCGGTAGTAGATGAACCCAATGATAGATTGAGAAAAAGAAAAAGAAAGAGAAAGGGAGAGGGGAAGAAAAAAGTGGACATAAGACAAAAGAGAGGAATAATAAGCTAAAATAAAAAGGGAGAAAATAAAGAGGAAAAGAACTAAAACAAGGGAAACAACTGGAGCATAGAACTACTAATGGGTTTAACCCTCTACCAAGCTTATAGATTTTCTTCACTCCGTCCTAAGACATATCGTCCGCCAATCTATATCTAGATTTATTTAAGGAATAATTACCATTTTAATTAAGGAAAAAGATAACAAAAAGTAGAAGATATATGTATTTCTAGTTTTTTCGAATTTGATACAGTAGAAGATAAATAAAATCTGAAAATTTAAAACTAACTATCCTATAATGAACCGAAAATTAAAAAGATATATATTTTTATTATTTTTCAAAAATATTTTAAATCAAAGGAAAATAAAATTTGAAAGAAAACTACTCTAATTAGATCATCTAAGATATATTTATTAATAGATAAAAATGGTATATATATTCAAAATTTTATAAAATCTAGAAAATAAAAATTAAAGATAACTACTCTAATATTTAAAATTATATTAGTTGGTAAAGATATATTGAAATCAGAAAAATAAAATATATATCTAATATACATACATACATATATATATATATATATATATATATATATATATATATAACAAAAATTTGAAAATAAAAGGGAAAGAAAAATCTGGAAATTAAACATAAATCTACCAAATAAATTATACATACTATATTTACTAATAGAGATTAGAGATAAAAAACTTTAAAAATTGAAAATTGAAAAGATATCTCATTGTTATTAAAAAAATTAGGAGTAATTAGGGAAGGGAAAATTAAATGCTAAAAATATTTACAAGATATTTAGATAAGATAATTACAAAAGATATGTTATAAATATAAAAATCTAAAAATTATGACCAATTAGATAATATGTTTAAAGATAAAACTGAAATTAAATTTTCAAATAGGAGTGAGATATCAATCAAATTGTAAAAGATATAGTACATATTATTTAAATTTTCAATTTCAGAATTTTTATTAACTACCTAGAAGATAAGAGTTATTTACAATCTAATAAAATCTAATCTATAACAAACTATCAAAATCTAATCTAAAAGATATATAAACCTAATTAAATCTAAAAGATATATATCCATACTTTATTAACTCTAGTTATTATCAACTAATCTATCAACACCTAATAAAATCTACCTACAATTATATATAACTATTTAATAGTCTATTTACAAATATTTAAAAGGTCTTAATCAAATAAAAAAATTATTTATTCCTTGATAACGGCACCGTAAACTTGTTATGATTTTATTTCACATTAAATTCAACTTATAAGTCAAGTGTAACCCAATCATGATGTAGTAACTAGGCTATTGTCCAGGTTGTCTCCCAAAGGAATAAAAGAGACATTTCATGTAATTATTTAAGTAAGAACTAGGTTTTTGAATTTTTGTTTTCTAATTATCAAAAAATAAATCACATAAAATAAATTGCAAAAAAATTAAATGACAATAAAATAATTAAGTAAAGATAGAAATACTAGACTTGGATGGTAACATCGATCTTGATGAATGAATGCCTAGGTTTGGACTTGAAATTCGCTCGATCCACTATGACTTCACAATTCTCTTGCTCATCCCCAATTTCACTGATGTATTCTACCCCAGCTTTCGAATGGTCACATATTCTAAACTACTTGCCCAATACACAATCCCTTGGACATATCGACACAAGCAATCAATATTAATGGTCGAGAATTAGTAAGGCTAAGCCAAAATTATTCTATCCCTATAGATAATCTCAATTAAGTACTTGATTCATGTTCGGGTTTCAACAAGGCTCTCCAGAGCCCAACTCAATTCCTTAATTCATTTATAAGATGACCAATCAAATAAAATTATTAAGTACGGAAACAAATAAAGAACTCAAGATGAATTATTAAATTGATAGAAGTAAAGCAAAACAAGGGTTCATCATTTCCTCTGCTATGTGGAAGGAATTTCACTCATAAAAATAATACAATGAAACCTAGAGTGTCTAATGGAATAATGGACGCGTCTAATTGATGAAAGTCAAAAATATAATTCTGAGAACTACTCGGAACTTTTACATTGTTACAATGAATGCCTAGTCTCCTATTTATAGAATTGTAGCTAGGTTTAATTAAGGAGATAATCGCAAGAATATTACAAACAAATAATATCTCTAATTAATTTAAGTAATTATCTTTTTCTTCTAGTGATTTATCCTTGAAAAATTTTTTGTTCATGATTTTCTTAGTTTTTATCTTCAATTTTCATAATTTCTCTTTCCAGAACTTTCTGCTAATTTTGCGCATCTTAAGCTTTGGCCAGAATGACCTATTTTTTCTAGAAAACTATCAAATATTCATTAAAAATAACTAAAACATAAAATTCTACCTAAGAAAAAGTTAAAACTGAATTTAAAGCTAATTTGATTCAAAACAAGGCCTAAAGTTAACTAAAATACTAAAGGTCACAAATGGATATGAAAATACAGTAAATCTGACGTTTATCAGTGATCCTATAATTGATTACCATATATGACAATCGATTACCTAGAAAGCACAAAAGAAATAGAGATACTCAGACTTAAACTAATTAATCAATTACCCTATTTGGTAATCGATTATCCAGTTTCTGAAAATGCAGAACAAAGGGGATTTTGACAAATTTATCGATTGCCTGGTTTTATAATCGATTAGATTTGTTTTAACTGTCAAAATTTATAAATAGCCCTAAGTGTTTTGTTTATTAGAGACTCTTGATACCGTTCAGTCTTAGAGAAAAATATTTGAAGAAAGTCTTCTAAAAGGATTGCACTGCATTTAGTCTAAAGATTGAAATTGATCAAAGAATCATTCATTCTACCATCATCAGTTGATCATCTTATGAGAAGAACTTGAAGATATTGAAGATCTATACTTTTTAGGTGTATTCAATCCTTTATCTTACGTTCTTTTAGGTTGTGATTATTGGTTAGGGTTACATGAGATTCAGAGAATTGATCGAGTTTCAATATAGGTGTCTCTTGAAGGTTTCAAGGAAAAGATTAGAGTTCTTTTAGGGAATTATGTGTGCATAGTGTTTGTACTTGATTCTCTCAATAGTGGAAGCTATATGATGTCTTAGAACAGCTAAATGTGGGTCTTGTTTGGACTGAACCAGTATAAACTCTTGTGTGATTCTCTTTTTCTCTTAACTCTTAGTCTCAAATTCATCGTGGTATTTGAATTGATCTCAAAGGACCATAAAAACTTTATTTTTACATACATTATAATCAATGGAAGCTTTCTTGATTGTGTCAATCTTTTTTATATGATCTTTTGAGATTCTTGGTTGATCCTACAATTGGTATCAGAGATAGGGTCTTGAAAATTAGTCAAAGTTTCTTATCATGGTTGGGAATCAAGTGTCATTCGTTGAAGGTGCATCCATTAACATACCTCCATTCTTTTGTGTGGCACAAACTACGCTTTTTGGAAAGTCCTGATGAAAATTTTCATGGAATCTATTAATAGAGGCATTTGGAGTGCAATGGTAAATGGATATACCGTTCCAAATCATGTAGTTGATAACAACTTTGTTTTATATATGTTATGATCAATGAAAGTTTTCTTGATTGTGTTGATTTTTTTATATGCTCTTTTGAGAGAACTTTGATTAATTTAAAGCGATCGTTTTAAACTGACTAAAGAACGAATTAGTAAAGATTTTGAAAGAATTTATTCAATCCCCCCTTTCTTCTTGATTCTTGGTTGATCCATCAAAATGAACTTTCTAAAAGATAAATCACAAAAATGAACCAAATAAATAAGATAAAGGACCAAATAGGTCATTTAGCCTTAAAAAATAAAATTAATTTAATAAAAACTTACTATATTTGACAACCAATTTAAAATATAATGTGGGAACAACTACAACTTAAATATCATCCTTTCATGAATCTTATTATATTTTTGAAAAAGGGAAGCTTATATTGTTTCATTATAAAGTAACTGAGCAATACAAGATATCATGAATATAAAGAGACTAGCAGAGTCAAAGGATGTCATTGCCAAAGTATGAGCAACGCTGGCCCTAAGCTTTGTTCAGAGGTGCAACAACATAGAACCTATGGCCAAAAGGGGCCCAAATTTTTTTAAAAAAACAATATTATGTTATATAATTTTTATATCTTATTTGATGTTATTTCTATAATTAAATTGAAGTTATTATTTTATTTCACATCTCTCTTTTGTTCAAATTAAGATGTGACATGTGATTAAAAGGTGTTATTATGTTAGTTGTTAGTTTATTTTTATATACTACCTTCATAAGTTCATATTGAATGAATTTTGAACTCACCTTGACATAAACATATATTAGATCTATAATACTAGATTTAAAATATTTCAAAAAAATGATTTAAAATATTTGTTTTTTCTAACAATAGAAGAAATATAAACAATTACTCAAATTATAAAAGAAATAAAAATAAATATTAGTATGTTATTAAAGAACAAAAATATATGTTAACTTTAATATTAAATGATATATTGTTGATGAAGAATGATAGCGACCAAATTAGATCATTTTTTCAAGTGCCAAAATATAATATTAAATTAAATTATAAATATAAAATTAACCAAATATGATAAAACTCAATTAGATGAGGATTGGCTTAAAAATATAAATTTGTCTCTATTAAACCTGAACCTATTCCGCCTTTTAGAGGGATAGTCAAACATATCTCCAAATAGTCTCGCTATTATGGCTATCTTGCCTATCTTATATATAGATATTTTTGTTATGTAATTCTTTTGAGAATAAATTGAATAGTAGATGATAACATAAGAGTAAATTGAGTTATAGATTTTTTTGAGATTATTAAAGCTAATCTTATTCGTCTAATGTAACAAAACTACATGGAAGATTGGAAGAAAACATCCTGATGCAACAACCTGAAGGTTTTGAGGTGAAAGGAAAGGAAAATTATGTCTATAGATTGAAGAGGTCTCTTTATGGTTTGAAGTAATCACCAAGGCAGTGGCTCAAGATATTCGATGAGTTAATTGTCTCTCATGGGTATGTTAAAAGTCCCTTTGACTCATGTTTTATTATAGCAAGGTGGAGGATGTTTTCCACATCTATATACTACTCTATGTTGATGACATGCTCATAGCATCTCAAATTTTTTTGGCAATTCATAAGCTAAAATCACTACTTAGTAGTGAATTTCAAATGAAGGACATGAGAGGAGCTGGAAAGATTCTGGGCATGGAGATCAAGAGGGGTCTAGTCCAAAAGAAGCTATTTCTATGTCAGAAGGAATACATTCAAAAATTTATGAATTGTTTTGGGATGGTATCCACAAAACAAGTATGTAATCCTTTGGTAACATTGGAAAGTTGTGAAACATATATTCAAGTACCTTAAGGGTAAAAGGGATCTGCTGAAGGCTTTGATTAGAATATTTATGAGACTATGTTTATTGATGAAACATGTGCAAAAATTACCTCGAACACTTGTATTCCTAATAGATGTGCTAATAGATGCATCAATCTTGCATTTCGACATTCTATTTTGTGGTGTAGACCAAACAGAACGTTATAGCTTCATGAGAGGGAGTGACTCTGTTACTAATCACTCTGTTGGCAACAGTCCAATCGTATAGTTCCTGTTCAGCTCGGGTAATCACGTGATCCACAACAAATTACGCATCTTTCCACAGGATATCATTAGAAGAATCTTATTAATTCTTAATAATTAGTTTCTGTGCCGTACACTTTAGAAGATAAAGTATACAATAATTGAAGTGATTATAGGATCAAAGATTAAATTTTACAGAAAATTAGTTATAGATTGTAAAATTATTTTATATTATTGTTCAATTATAAATTATTGTTTATATAATAAATTTGTTTAATTTTACAATAATTATTTTTTAAAGTTATATCACCAATAATTTTTTATTGATTGACAATATAAATTATTTTAATTTATTAATGTATAACCATTAAACTCAAAACTTTATCAACATAAAAAATAATTTTACATTTTTTATATATTATTACAATTTTAATGGTATTAATGATTATTATTGTAATTTATTTTATTTCATAAAGTGTATGTTATCTTGTAGAGAATTTTTTTTTTATTAATCAATATTAGTTGTTAATTATTAATTTTGGTAGTGAAATAGATTTGAAGTCATAACTTCTCTCTTCTCCCTTCAACTATCAAATTAATTTTATAACTCCTTCTTGCAGACGAATTGAATCCAATCTTTGAAATGTTTGGAGAATAAATGAACGATGAAATCTATGGTTATATGTAAATTGTTTTATTGAACAAGTGCAATAGTTGGTTGAATTGCATAATAAGGACAACCAAAAACAGTGTTCCCCATTCTGTGTCTTTGGATTATGGGTTTTGCGGTATTTTCACTGTGTCGTAAAAGTAATTCAGATTAGCCAATTCTACAGTTATGTGTCTGTTAAGATTAATTAACAAAATGTTTGTAAAGATTGATTAATCCAAATTATTGAAATGCTTGTTGCCTAATGAGAAAAAGGCATTGTTCTTTATAATATATTCATTTTTTTAAGGAAGAAAATATGAATGAAAAATAAAAGTGGACTGGGAGAAGGAGAAACGTGAGCACATGGTCAGAGCAGGAGAGGAGAATATCTTTTGCTAAAGCATGAACAATCAACATCGCAAAGGCTAAAGAGATAAAGTGGACATGATGCTTGAGATATTGATAAGCTTTTGCCCGTTCTTATAACATTGAAAAGCATTGCCTAAAAGTTTCACAGATCAGTTTTATAACATTGAAAAGCATTGCCTAAAAGTTTCACAGATCAGTTTTATAACATTGAAAAGCATT
>QARZ01040989.1:130056-187519 GCA_013407115.1 Glycine latifolia
ACCTATAAAAGTTTCAGAGATCAGTTTCATAACATTGTCAGCTTATTTAGTTCTCGTAGCATTGTAAAAAAAAAAATCATTTTTAGTCTTAATAAATTTATATTTTTAAAAATTTAATTCTTATAAGTCTTTTTGTTCTTATTTAGTCCTATAAGATTGCATTTTTTATTTTTAGTCCATATATACACAATAATAAGGACCAAAATTGGAAAATATAAATTTACAAAAGCAAAAAGAACTGTCAGAGACAAAATTTAAAACACATAAATTTATAAGAATTAAAAAATAAAAAAATGTGAATTTGAAAGAAAAAAAGAACATATTTAAATCATAAAGTTACACATGACACCTCGTATAAATGCTTGAAATGACACTCGCAAAATGGTGTGATTGTAATCCCACCACAAGTCTTGGGAATTGGAATGTGTTCAAACAGATAAAGTATGGTCCCAAGAGCTATAAAAGGAAACGCACTTACTATGTATGGGCTACAGCTTTAATTCAACTGCCCCTCGACTTGTCATAACAAATTTAGGTGATGACCAAATATCAAAATAGTCATTGAATTACAGAATATATTGAATAACACAAAAAATTATATACACACAAGCAAGATCAGGTTTCATAGCCAAATGGAAATCACACTTGTTTTACTCTATCGTATTATTATGCTTAGAGAACACGACCTTATTCTTAGTAACTTCTTCACCTTTATTTACTTGCTAATATTTTTTTTATCCATAAGAATTGATCGAGATATTAGGAAGTTTATAACACTCACACCCCAGCTCAACCAACTGAGCTGGACTCACTTAGTAAATAATGCACAATTCTAATAAAATTGAGCAATTGGCATGCCGGACAAAAAAATAAAAAAACAGATCCACAAAGCTATAAATTAAATGTAGGAAAGACAAATAAAAGAAAAAATTTATCATCAATGTCTTTTTAGCTGCTCTTTGTTTCCATGAGGAATTGATGAAGCTTTCGTGTTAGACTGAGATGGTGGTTGCCACCTATCTGCGTCGCTGCCACTGGCTTTTGGCTGGGGCTTGTTAAGTGCATTGACTTTAGAAAGGCCGTGCGGATACCCTTTGTCCTGAGGTACAACCCGCTCCAAAAACCTGTGTATCATCTCATAACTAGTGAATGTAATAACTGCAGATGGAGTTGTTCTTAATAGATTGGTTGCGCAACCGCGATAAAAGCCTGGAATGCCTTCCTTTTGAAACACCTTCTTAGTACAGTCAATAACCCCTGCATACTGGACCCCAATATTTTTGGCCTGGCCTTGCTCTTGCAGCCGGGATCGTATTACCTGAAAATATTAAACTTTTCAATAGTTAATGTTGGAAAATACAAAGTTGTCACTCAAAGGGATCCTGCAGTTATCTTCAATTTAGCCAGAAGGAGGTCATACATACCTCATGTGGATAAGTCATTACAGAGGCAAATACTTTTGAAATTGATGATGCAATGGCAACACTCCCAGGAGTTAGATTGTCAACAGTTGTGTTGTCTGAAATATTGGAAATTTTCATTTGATGAGGCAACAAATATGACAAAAACAGAAAAAATCACTTATTTCAAGGCCTGCTCAATAAATACATAATTCATTGTTAGCATTCATACCTTTTTCTGCCATGTATGACTTGATCTTTTCATATGCTGGAAATTGAATTGCAACATGACTTACGCCAGCCAATGATGGAACAATGCCACTGTTTCACGTTAACAAATATCAGTGTCACAACTAAATACACAAAAACAGACTCAAGCTATCAGGCAGTTCAGCTTATTATTTTTTCCCCTTGAAAAATTGATTTTATGCTGTGCAGCAGTTACAATATGAAGGCTGTTTGCATCTCTATTTACTACTCAACTTGGCATCTCATATATATACATGGGTGGGCATCAATCAATTAAGATGTATGATTTCATACACTTACTCCACTTAACAACTTCAAATAGAAAATTATTCTCAATGATCTAACTGCTCAACTGTAACATTAATATATAGATCGTGCATACCAAATATTGAAAAATTCAAACAAGAATATATGAACATCTCCAGTTATTGATATTTTTTATTTTGTTTAGAAGTATATATAGGTATTATCATACTAGAATTATTTTTTCATCTACATTTCATGCTGGTCTGTCTAATTTTTCAAGATTTATCTTACTCTAACGAATTAACATGTTATTCACAAGACTTAGCTTGCAATCTTGCCAAATGCAGTTATTTCTATGATGACAGATCTTGATTAAGGAAATAGTTTATCAAAATAGATTTTTTCCCTTTCTAAAAGGAAATGGATAATGGTATATGCAAAAATATTAAATGGAACTTATAGTTAATATGATTTCATAGTGCCTACAAGAATAAAGGGATAAAACAAATTTCTCTCTTCTATTAAATATTTTTTCCTCATTTGTTGTACAAACACATTTAAAAAAAAAGTGTTGTATTTAGAAACTCCATAATGTATATAGCCCAAATCATCAACCTTCATATTGAAACAACAAAACTGACCTATATAAGCCTCGTATGCCTTCCTCATGTGTAATCCTTGTCAAAGCAGAAAGAACACTCTTGTAAGGAACAACATCAGGCCTCATTCCTTGTGTCTAATGGTTATCAGGATGTCCAATATAGTAAAAACAAGAGCATGTGTCATTATCCACGAATAGATGAAATAAATAACTAATAATAGTAAACTTCATTGAAACTGAACAAGGCATAACCAAGGGATACATACAGATATATTCTAAACCTAATCTCATCAGAGATATAAATTTAAACATGATAAGCAGCATCTTTTCAATCTAATTAAATAGTTGGGACTTGGGATAGCAAATACATCAGAAATATCTAAGAAACTCAAAATTACATTAAAAGAAATAAGATGGCAGATGCATAGGCATGTATTAAAGATTGAGAAATATCTACATTGAGTAGACAAGAACAAGTAGGGGTGTAGGGATGGCAATGGGTAAGGTCTGGGTAGGGTACTATTGTACCCGTCCCCATACCGACGTTTAAAAAATACCCGTATTTGGCCCCATACTTGCGCGGGTAGCAACTTTAATTCTCATCCCCATACCCCCTGGGTACCTATATACCCATACCCACATCCGTGATCCGCACTTTACTTATGTATACAGCTAATAAATCAATAAAATTAATTAGAAAATTACTACAAGTAAATTGAAAATTTACTCTTAAGTAATCCAAACATAACATTAAAAGTATTCACACATAATACTACCTCCAATTTTATATATAAGAACCAATTAACAAATTCATCAAGACCAATATAAGTGGTTAGATTAGTTAATTTGTCATATTTTGTTCCAAGACTACCCATGACATTAAATGGTTTAAGAGGTGGTTATTTTCAAAGATAATTTTTTTAACCAATGTAGTCTTTTATTTCTTATATAGTAGTATTAAAAACAAGTAATCATAACATTGATTCCTCCAAATTTAAGTCATAAATAAACAACATTAGAATATATAATCATCTAACATTACAAAGATAAGTAAATAATAGTTCAATTCAAAGTCAATCTTAAAAGATTTGCCAACAAATTCATAAATTTATACATAAAATTAAATAATAGTTCAATATTCTTAAATAGAATGTGAAACAAATTTAATATAAGGTATGTTGAATTAGGGCTCATTACTCTTTGTTAGATTGTTACTGTAATCATAAAATTTGGAAAATATAATAATTTTTTTATAGAAGAGTATATGTATGATATAAATTATTTACTTTTTTTAAGAATAAATTATTTACTTAATTAACATTTTAATTATATTAATATTTAATATATATGACAAATATGTGGGCGGGCCAAGGTGGGTAGGGTACTATAGTACCTGTAACTGCACCCATCCCCGCAAAAAAACACGGGTAAATACCGCCCTCATCCCCAGCCCCAATAGACGGGTAATTACCCTCCCCGCTTGCACATACCCATAGGGTTCGGGTTCATTTTGCCATTTGAACAAAAATAATAAATGAGAAGATCATAGACTCCTATTTTTACAAATATTTCACTAAGATTACAGACATGAGAAGCACTAAACTTACTTGAAGTCTTGTCTTAACAACCCACAATGGATTTGTAGAAATTGCTGTTGCTGCACCAGCACCAGCAGCAGCTATAATATTTCCAATAGTTGTGAGTTCATCGCAACCATCTGTTACAGTATTCCAATACATCATTAAAAATATAGACGATCATACAAATTTCAATTGCAGATCTGAAGAACCAAAATAATATTTACCGCGTGAACGAAGAAGACCCTTTAATTGCTCATAACTTGAGAAATAAACCTACAATTGGAATAGACTTTATGTTATTTGAAAAGATACGACCTATGAGGAGAAACTATTACAAACATTCGATTAAACAGTAAAAGAAACATTATCCATCTTCTGATATAAAAATGACTGATAAACGCCTTGAAAAAGGATCTTCATGAGCAAAGTACATGCAACTGGTCTGGGAGATTAATTTTTAAATGGTTTTTCATACATATACAAAGGCATATGTTGCTTTACACAGCTAGGGGGGACAGGATTAAACATTCCTCCAGCAAGAAGGCAAAGAGGCAATCACTTTAGATGATTGTGCTTGTTATAGTACCTCTTCCAACCTCAAAAAATTTAACTTAGTAAGGGTATCATAAAAGTACTCTCAAGAGTGGAAATGCCATGTATTGTCAACAATAATTAAACACAAAGATTTGTATCAACCAAGTAGACATGAATATGATTATATGACCATACAAATTACTCTAAATAATTTTCTTTTGATAGAGATGCAAAATCTTGTTTATCTCTAGACCTAAACAGAAGTGAAGACCAAACATAACACTATATTCTATTATAAAATGAAGCAAACAAGGAAAGTGAAAACATTTTTTAATGAGACCAAGAATTTTGTGAACTAGTCGTAATGATTAATGAACAATATATTAGCAAGTACCTTGGTGAAGACTGTACCCTAGAGAGGATTATATGACAAATAAGAATTGATATGAAGATTATCATCAGTTATATTTCAAAACAGATGCATAAACTGGTTTATCTTTAGGCCTAAACTAATGTATTAGCAAACTAGTGGTAATGAACAATATAATAGCAAGTAGCTTGTGAAGACTGTATCCTAGAGAGGATTATAAGACAAATAAAAATTGATTTGAAGATTATCATCAGCTATTCATATGAACCGTGTATGACATGAGAAGATGGAAGGCAAATGAATGCTGGCTGAAACAAGACAAAACAGAAGTACATCCAAACCCTGTGATAGGAGTAAAAGATGGGGTAATGTGTATTCCAGGAAAAGCTGTTAGTAATATTTCTGTTTTAGTTAGTTACACTGATTAGTTAATAATTCTGTTACGGTAACTAATAGTTAGTTACAACTAACTATTAGTTAACATTTAAGAGGGAAAGTATAAATAAGTTGTAGGGAGTTTAGGAAAGGCATTAAAAAAGGTAGTAGGAGGCTAGTGATCCTCGAAATCACTTGTAACAGCTTTGGGAGTTGGAAGCACCAGTTCTCAATACAATTTCTATCCTCTCTTCATCTTTGTCCAGTCCTATCACTGGTATCAGAGCTCTGATCTTGGAGCAGTGGAGGGGTTGATGGGTCAAAAACAAACATGAAAATGGAAGCACAAGTAGAGGCGATAGAGAGGGTCGTGGAGGAAAATCGCGAAGTGGTGGAATCGCGTTTGGGTTCCATCAAAGCCATGTTGCAGAGGCTAGCAGCGGCATGGGAGAAGCAGGCGACAGGAGAAAACAAGCAAGGGGGTGACGTGCCAGAAAGAAACAGAGGGCGCGACGCAACTGGAGGTAATCGCTGGAGAAATCTTTTGATACCCATCGTCATGGGTGAAGATCCTTTGGGTTGGCTATCAAAAATGGAAAGGTACTTCCCTTTACAAGCCATGCGAGAAGAGGACAGGTTAGAAGCAGTAATGATGGCTATAGATGGCGAAGGTTTAGGATGGTATCAGTGGTGGGAATCTTGGAACCCAAAACATTCGTGGGAAGGATTCAAGATAGCCTTGTCCCAAAGATTCCAAGGGCCCAGCACTGGAAGCCCGTTCCAAACTCTGTTGGCTCTAAAACAGGAGGAAGCTGTGCAAGGATTTATCAGCCAGTTCGAGATGTGAGCATGGTAAAGGGGCTGGAAGAATCCTTCTTGATGGAAATTTTTCTCAAATGATTAAAAGAAGAGGTCAGTACAGAGGTGAGGCTTCATGAGCCTAAAAACCTGATGGAGTACATGACTAAAGCTAGTGAAGTGGAAGAAAAAAATCGAGTTCTAGGAAATCTGAAGTGATAACAAGGGATATAGTGCTCGGCATACCAGTTTTTCAGGCCAAAGATTTGGGAAAGAATGGCAGCCAGCAAGTGTTAAGGGAGCTGATCCCAACCAGGCTGCTAAAACAGGGGATAATGGCTGGAAGGGGGAAAGAACTTTCCATAGACTATCACCTGTGGAAGTGAATGAGAAAATGAGGAAGGGAGAATGATTTACATATGATGAGAAATATCATCTTATTCATATGTGTAAGAACAAACAGTTTAGATTGATGATTATGGAAGAAGATGAAGGAGATCCTTGCTGATGAAATACAGGCTGTCTTTCCTCAATTAGACCTTGGGGACAAGGTCCATCTTGAAGGGGAGGGTATTGGTAGGAGTAGAAGATGGAGTAATGTGTATTCCAAGAAAAGCTGTTAGTAATATTTCTGTTTCAGTTAGTTACACTGATTAGTTAATAACTCTGAGGGTAACTAATAGTTAGTTACAACTAACTATTAGTTAACATTTAAGAGGGAAAGTATAAATAAGTTGTAGGGAGTTTAGGAAAGGCATTCAGAAAGGTAGTAGGAGGCTAGTGATCCTCGAAATCACTTGTAACAGCTTTGGGAGTTGGAAGCTCCTGTTCTCAATACAATTTCTATCCTCTCTTCATCTCTGTCCAGTCTTATCACCCTGCTTCACAGAGCCTTGCATCTTTAGTTGCAATAGACATTGATCAATGTAGTTAGAGAGGCAACCGGAAAAAAAAAAAAAAACTCACTGCCCAGTTTGGAAGTAATGCCACTATTGTTGGTGAAAGGCCACGGTACATTCCCCTGAAACCTTCATTCCTTACTATATTTTGCAAGCTTGTGATAATGACACTACCTAGGAGAACAACAAAAATTAGGCTCAAGAAACAATATATCAACAAATGTAGGACAGAATTCAATGATACTACAATATATCATTGACAATTTGATTTGAACTAACATCAACCAGTTTCAACTACATGTTGATGACAAAGTCACAAACACTAAACACTCAAAGGAGAAGCACTTAAAAAATTAAAGCAAATTCTTCGCAAAGAGACATCAACCTAACAAACTTCAGTCAATTAATTATCAATGATCGAAAAGTTCTCAATCTTAACAATAATTCAACATCAACCATAGCATTATCAAAGACCTATTAACTGTGTTTGGATTTGCCTCATATATCGACATTTTCTAATGAAATTGCGTCAAATTGTGAGATGTGATGCAAAAGCTACAAATTGTAGCTTCTGACTGGCACACGTCTGATGGCATAAAAAGTGAAACCACACATGCAATAATTCAATGCTTCAAATTGCAGACCACACCAGAATTGCAACATCTCAATTGCACCTCATGAAGCTATGATTGCGAACAGCATCGTCTCACATGTGACCCAACACAACCGTGACTACGATGGAAGTGCAATTTAAGACACAATCTAAAACCCTGTATTCAACAATCAGCAAAAAGGGGTACCTTTCTGCCCATGAGGAAGGCCATGAACTTGTAGCCTAGTCTTGATCACATCCAATGGGCACACAAATGTAGCCGCTATTGCCCCTGCACGATGCAATTCTCTAGTTAATTCACCAACAATGAGTGAATGTCACACTCGAAATACTAAAACATCAGCAGAGAAGTGACCAAAACAGCCGCAACGGGGAATCAAAAGTGACGAAATTGAGAGATACCCATTAAAACTGAACCCAAAATAGGAAAGGGGTCGAAGCAAGAAAAAAACAAGGTAAATTACCAGCAGAGGCACCAGCAGCAGCATTGCAAATTAAAGCCCTAATGTACAGACTAGCACCCGAAGTTTGATCATTGCTACTCATATTAGAACCTTACAACGCAATTTATCAGAATTGAAGGCAATTAGTTCCTTAGTGTGCAGAAGAACAGAAGGGAATTATTCTCATGGCAGATCTTTATGAACTTGTTTCTTTATATAACATTCCAGTTTCCAAGTGTTGAGGGAAAAAGAGAGAGAGAGGGTTATGATTTGGGGGTTAACGTGAAGGAAGGGTTTTGTTTATGCGGCGAATTGGTCTAACGAAGGGGCTGCAACGTGTTCTATGGGAATGGGGAAAGTGCGAAGCGAAATCAACGACCGGTCTGGTCTCAAGAGTTGAATGTTGAAAGACCATGCGAATATGTCGAGTTATTTCCACAATTTTTCTCTCTCGTTGAGTCGTTTCTTCTTCAGTTCTTCGTTCTGGGTCTTTGGGATTGAATGAGCACCAGATGCCAAAAAGGTGGGGAATTCTGAGTTCGGTTGCTCCTAATACTTGAAACAGTTCCTGTGAGTTCGGTTGCTCCTAATACTTGAACAATTCCTGTGTCTTCTTCAAATTGATATTTTTCATTTGTTTTATATCTTATAAAAAAATCTCTTATTTAAATATCGTTTAATAATTTAAGAAAAAATAGACATATATTAATCACATAATTTTTAATTAAAATTTATAAAAAAAATTACCAAGTGTAATTTAAAAAAAACACAAAGAATATAAGTGTAATATATTTTAAGGATAATTTCATCTAAGGGATAGGAGTGCAATATATTCTAAGGACAATTTCATTTAAGAGATGTAAGTATAATTTACTGATTTCTTTATCAATAAAATTAATTACACTAATTACCTATTAATCAATCACATATATACTATTCCAATTCATGAAAAATTATAACATTAAAATTAATTTACTTGGATATAATTATAACCTACTGAAATTAAGAATTAAATATATTTTGTCAAGATGACTATTGCAACATATACCTAAATTAAGTAATATGTAATATTTTTTAAAAAAAAAAAACTAGTTAAATTTTCTATTCATTATAATTATAATTACTATATTTAATTAGTTGATTTTTTACCGTGCAAGAAAAAAAATAATTACACTAATTACCTATCAATTGGTCACATATGTTCTAATTTACGAAAAATTATAACCTACAAAAATTAAGAGTTAATTATATTTCGTCAAGTTGTATAATGTAGCTTATATGTAATTTTTGAAAATTATAATTACTATATATTAATTTGTTGATTTTTTTATAGAGAGTTACCAAAGAGCATAAAAATCTAGAAGCACTTCATAAGTTGAAGGGTACAATGACAACGTCCAAAGCCAAGCTTCTATAAGAATAGTTGACCAAAAGAATCAAGGATATACTACTCATCAATGCCAAGGAAGGAGTAAGCCACAAGGAGTTTAATTGGAGCACATTGAAGATTGTGGAACAGCTCACTTAGCTCTCATGTCGCGTTTAGTGCAATTCCTTTTGTAATTTTTGTAATTTCATAATTTCCATTTACTTGTGTAAAGGGCCTCAATGTTGATGTAAATAGGCCTAAATTGCGTGTTTTAGTGTGTTATTAGAAGTTTAGTTATATAAGTACTTAGAAACTCTTCATTTTGGTAACTAATTTTGAATGAAATTGAGCTTTTACTTGAATTAAGAGTTTAATCTCTTCTTTGGTTCTTGACTAAACCCAAATTGATTTTTATCAAAAAAGTTTTCCTTTATGCCGAATCCTCCTTCGACTTATCGTTCCCCACGGATCGTGTCATCATTCTTTATCACCTTTTTCATCTTCTCCATTTTTTTTGTTTTGAAGTTCTATGCAACCATCAATGGAGTCTTGAAAATTGAATCCGGAACGATCCAATCCAAGTGTTCATGACTTCGTTCTCATTATGTGGTAATCAGAGCTTGAATCCGGAGAGCAATTTGAAAATATTTCTATCAATTTAGGTGCAGTTTTCTTTTTTATTTTTTCCCCATAAAAATGAAAAAATGAAAGTCCTTTGATTGTTGATTATTTGTGTTTAATTGTGTGTTGCTAGTGTGTTTTTTAGTTTATCTTGGATATTCCTTCAATTCCCCTATATTTTGGTTGAATTTAGAGTTGATTTGAGTGTGAGGTGTTCTTCATGAAACTCATAGCACTGCTAGATAATTTTTGAGTTTGATCCATAGCAATTCTATTTAGAGAGCATTAGAGCATTTGTGCAAATATAAAAAGTTTATGGTCCTAAAAGAGAAAATATGAAGGACCAAAGAACAAAAGTTTAAAAAAAATTGGGGTCAAATTGAAAATATCAAAAGATATGAGGACCCAAGAGTAACAAAAAATTACAGTCAAAATTTAACAGGCCTCTCTCTTAGTGTGTGCTTATTGTTGCTTTCTAGTACTGTCTTTTTGCATAATTACAATGGTTTATACTTAGCAAAAAAAAAAAATTTTACAACATTAAAGGAGACATCTTGCGTGTTATTTTTATATCTTCCTATTTGTCTTTTTTTTTGGCATTCCTTTTGAGTTGTACTTTCTTGTTGAGCTTTTATTGTTTGTCTTCTAAATTTCCAAGGTTTTGTCTTAGAATTTCTTTCTTCCTTGACCTCTTAAGTATAGTTTGGATTTGTTTCATCTTTCACTTTGGATACTTCTTGAATCGAAATCTTTGGTTGATTTCAAGGGTTAAAGAAGAAATAAAGAGTAGAAAAAGACAAGAGTGAACCTTATAGTAAAAGTCCTACAAGTCTGAAACATTAGTGTTGAAGAGTGTAAACACTTAGTGCGTGGTAAGGTCCAATATATTTTTTGTTTTTGTTTTACTAACCTTTTAACTCCTAACCTTTTAACTCCACCCATGTGTGTTTGCATGCATGGTCTGTCCCAAGCCAGGATAAAGGAGGAGGGTTGGTGTCAGGAGTTGCGAACCGACCATAAAAAATTAGCTATTCTTATGTGATGAACCTTTATGATTTTTCGTTGGGGCGTTCCCTTCATAGCGACGCGTTACATCGGGCCCAGGGTGTATCGAAAAGTGTGCTAGGGTCCTCGCCACAAGGCAAGGCGCTACATCGATCCTGAGATGTAGTGAAAAGTGTGCTAGGGTCCATGCCGAAAGGCAAGGCGCCAGGTCTTCACCCGGATTTGGTGACAAAAAGGCAAGGGTGCCAATACGCAGATGGGCGAGCGTGGTGGGCAAACACAACCCAGGGGTTTAGGATGAAATTGGGAAGCTGGAACATAGGAACATTAACGGGTAAATTGAGGGAGTTAGCGGATGTCTTTGCCAGAAGGAAAGTGAATATTGTTTGCTTGCAAGAAACTAAGTGGGTTGGAGAAAAGGCCAAGGAAGTGGAGGGCACCGGTTTCAAGTTGTGGTATACAGGTACTATCAAGAGTCGCAATGGAGTTGGAATTATGATCGATAGAAGTTTCAGAGATAAAGTTGTTGATGTTAAAAGGAAAGGCGACAGGATTATGATGATTAAGCTTGTAGTGGGGAATCTTATTTTAAATATCCTTAGTGTGTATGCACCCCAAGTGGGATTACTATCAGATGAAAAGAACCAATTTTGGGAAGACTTGGAGGAGGCTCTGAGAGGGATACCAAGAGAGGAGAAGATTTTCCTAGGAGGCGATCTAAATGGGCATGTTGGTAAAAACAGTGGAGGTTTTGATAGAATTCATGGTGGTTTTGGCTATGGGACGAGAAATGAGACTGGAGAAGATGTCTTGAATTGTGCACTAGCCTATGATTTGATGCTAGCGAACACTTTTTTTCCGGAAAAGGGAGTCTCATCTTATCATGTATCATAATGGCCAAAATCGTAGTCAAATTGATTTCTTTATGACTAGACGGGAAGATAGAAATTCGTGTATTGGCTGCAAGGTCTACCCTGGGGAATGTGTGGCGACACAACATAAGTTAGTTGTTCTAGAGGTTAGGTTCAACAAAGTTCTTAATTTGAGGAAGAAGGATCCAAATCCAAGGATAAGATGGTGGAAGCTAAAGGAGGAGAAACAAATAGAGTTTAAAGAAAATATGTTGCGTGAAGGACCATGGAAGTTTATTGGAGAAGCTAATGAAGTATGGAATAATATGGCTATGTGTGTCCAAAATGTGGGAAGGAGGATGTTAGGTGAAAGCAAAGGGAATAAAGTTTTTACAAAGGAAACATGGTGGTGGAATGGAGAGGTGCAAGAGGCTATTAAACAGAAGAAGGAATGTTTTAGATCTCTGCATAAATGTCCCAATGATGAGAATTTGCAAAAGTTTAGAGTAATGAGAAAGGATGCAAAGAAAGCAGTGCGGGAAGCTAGAGGCAAAGTTTTTGACGATTTGTATAAAAATCTTGGGAGCAAGGATGAAGAGAAAGGTATTTACAAACTTGCAAAAATGAGGGATAAGAAGAGTAAAGACCTCACCCAAGTTAGATGTATCAAGGATGAAAATCAAAAACTTTTGGTGAGGGATGAAGATGTAAGTGAAAGATGGTTAGACTACTTTAACAATCTTTTTAATGGGAATGGTGACAAGAGTGAGGTGGTTTTGGAGGACGTCTTTGATGATCTGAATAGAAGATTTGTGCGCAGAATTAATACACATGAGGTTAAGGAGGCTTTAAAGAGGATAAAGAATAATAAAGCATTGGGACCTGATGACGTCCCTATTGAAGTGTGGAGGGGCTTGGGAGATGTGGCAATAAAATGGTTGACTAATCTTTTTAATAGGATTCTTCAAACAAACAAGATGCCTGATGCTTGGAGGAAAAGTATGCTTGTGCCTATTTACAAAAACAAGGGAGATATCCAGAATTGTTCAAACTATAGAGGCATCAAGCTCATGAGCCACACTATGAAGTTGTGGGAGAGAGTTATTGAACATCGCCTAAGGAGGGAGACCAAGGTTTCAGTAAATCAATTTGGATTTATGCCAGGAATATGTACCATGGAAGCTATTTTCTTGATGAGACAATTAATGGAAAGGTATAGGGAAAGGAAGAAAGACTTACATATGGTGTTCATAGATCTTGAGAAAGCATATGATAGAGTCCCAAGAGAAGTCTTATGGTGGACTCTTGAGAAGAAAAAGGTAGCATTAAAGTACGTTAATGCAATCAAGGATATGTATGATGGGGCTACCACATGTGTGAAATCCTGTAATGGAACATCAAGGTATTTTCCTATCACGGTAGGTGTCCACCAAGGTTCAGCTCTTAGTCCTTATCTTTTTGCCTTAGTGATGGATGAACTGACGAGAGATATTCAAGAGGAGGTGCCGTGGTATATGCTTTTTGCAGATGATATCGTACTTATTGATGAGACCAAAGATGGCATGAATAGGAAATTGGAATTGTGGAGAAGCACTTTGGAGTCTAAAGGATTAAAGATAAGCAAAAGCAAGACGGAGTATATGAAGTGTGAGTTTTTTGCGGGATAAGGATGGTGATCAAGACACAGTGCATCTACTTGATCAAGAGGTACCCAGGAAAGATGTTTTTAGATACTTGGGATCAATGTTGCAAAAAGGTGGTGAGATCGATGAGGATGTAAGTCATAGGATTAGAGCGGGGTGGATGAAATGGAGGAGTGCATCGGGGTTTTTGTGTGACCGCAAGATTCCCCTTAAGCTAAAAGGAAAATTCTATAGAACGACTGTTAGACCGACAATGCTATATGGTGCGGAATGCTGGCCAGCACATAGGCAGCATGAGCATAAAATAGGGGTAGCGGAAATGAGGATGTTAAGGTGGATGTGTGGATATACGAAGATGGATAAGATAAGAAATGAGGATATTTGACGAAAGGTATCAGTGGTACCGGTATGTGAAAAGATGAGGGAGCATAGATTGAGATGGTTTGGGCACGTTATGAGACGGCCACTGGATGCTCCTATTAGAACAAGAGTTTGTTACCAAGAGCTAGACACAAAGAGAGGTAGGGGTCGACCGAAACTTACCTGGGGAAAGGTAGTTAAACAAGACCTAATGGAGTGGGATATAGATTGGCGGACGGTATGTCTTAGGACGGAGTGGAGAAAAGCAATAAGCTTGGTGGAGGGTTAAACCCATTAGTAACTCTATGTTCCAGTCGTTCCCTTGTTTTTAGTCCTTCTCCTCCTCTTTTTTCCCTTCTTCCTCTCACCAGTCTATTTTTAGCCTTTTTTTCTCTCATTTGTCTTATTTTCGATTTATCATTGGGTTCATCTACCACCGACCCCAATTAACTTGGGTTAAAGGTGTTGTTGATGTTGATGTTGTTGTATGTTTTACTAACCTTTTCTTGTAGCAATGGTGTTTGAAAGTGATAGTGATCCACCTTCCCCTAGATCCGCTAAGCTAATGGCTTCATTGGCTAAGCAAATGGATAAGTTGCAAAGAAATGTTGAGAGGAGGATGTGAGACAGATTTGATGAGATACAAAGAAGCACTCAAGAGTTGAGAGGGAGAATGGAAGACATGGAGAGAAGAAGGCATCATCGATCACCTCATTCTTCTCAAGGGAGTAATGATGACTATGAAGATGGTAGAAGGCATCGACATAGGGGGAATAGGGATGGAATGGTGAAGGTCAAAATTCCCAACTTCCTAGGTACTTATGATCCGGAGGCTTATCTTGATTGGGAGTTGAAAGTGGACCAAAATTTTGATTGCAACAATTTTAGTGAAGTAAAGAAACTGAAGTTGGCTAGCTTAGAATTTGAGAGATATGCCTGGGTGAGGTGGCATCAAACTCTATGATCCATTGCATAAAGCTCATTCATGGTTTTGCATTCATGTTTTCAGAAAAGCATAAGTTTTGTGAAAAAGCTTTTCTGAAATTGATGGAGGTCCATTGCAAGCTAAAGGTCTAGAAGGAGAGCTTGAAGCACTTCCTTTGGTGAGCTTTAAAGGACCAATGACAAGAGCTAGGACTCAAGCACTTGAGTACCACATCCAAGCTAACTTGGACAAGCATGAAGAGGCACACCAACTCAAGGACAACAAGGGCTGGATTTTGTATTCTAAAGTTGAATTTAATTCAATAAATTCCAGCATTTGTTAGTGGCAAAATTAGTTGTAATAAAAAGGCTTTAAGTGCATTAGTGTAAAGCTTTGTAAGTGCATTTGTGTGTGAAATGTTGGCTGCACTTAAAGGCTGAAAAACTGCACCTTAAGCCTTAATATACTGCACCTTATACGAATTAGGACAGCCAAAAGGAGCTTAGGGAAGTTTGCATTACAAGCTCATTTAGCTTCTTAAATTGCACTACATTTCATGTGGGTTTCATGTGCATTTAGGCTCAGCAATTTCGTGCATATAAGGCTGCCCAAACTGTTTGTAGACACTTTTGATCATTTTGGAATATAATCAGAATTTGTGAGAAGTTTTGTCTTTGTTCTTGTGCAAGAACCTCTTGTTTCTTATCAATGACTTCAAGCTATTGTGGCGATTCTTCCTAGGCTTATTGGAAAGCTTTTCCATGGTGCCATCCACCTTCATCCCTTACCTTCTTCCACCTTCCATTGCTGAAATTAAAAACTCCTAAACAGCCAAGATCCCACGTGAAAGTGCTGCAGTTTTTGTTCTTGAGAAAAGCTTGAAGTTTGGGTTTCAATGCAAGGAAGATTTGGGAATTTAAATGGCTGGTGAGTGCAACCATACATCAGAAACAAACAGTTTTCATGATTGCATAGAAAACCAAGTGTTCAATGTTTAAGTTTTTGGAAAAACAATTTCTCATTGTTTTAATTGATTAATAGCAAATGGTAATCTATTACTTAAGCTTTGAAGAACACTTTAATCGATTACTTATGGTAATTGATTACACTGCACAAAATCACAGAAAAGTCTTCTTGTGATAATTATAATGACTAATTCTAAAAATAAATAAAAAAATTTGGCTGAGCCCTCTGGATTCTGGCGCGAATAGTGCCAGACACGGCGGCAGTAGCGCCAGAGCGACGCCGGTAGCGCCGGAGGTTCATCAGGAGGCCAAATTTCTCTAGAACCTGGTGTCAATAGCACTAGGAATGACGCCGTTAGCGCGTGACGCGCGCAGGGTCACTATAAAAGACCGTTTCTCTCTCATTTTGGGCCAAAGACATAATCCTCTTCTTCCTTCCTCCGGCTTTTGCCATTGATGAACTAGAGAAGCTTCTTAACTACTCAACCATTGACCAAAACCCTTCACATCCAACATGAAAGTTGAAAGGAACTACTTAATGAGCTAGATTCCAACATCAGTTTTCTTTGAAAATCATTAGACAGAGAGATCAAGTTCTCTAGGGAACTTCACAAAGTTTGACTTTGAGGAGGAAAGAAGGCGTTTTAAGGATGTTCAAGCTTGGAGAAGCTGTCCTTTAGCCTTCCTTTTCGTTTTAAGGTAAGAAACGCAAGTTTTATCGATTATTTGAGAATTTGTTCTTGAGATGAATAGTAACCCATTGAGTTAGAGTTGAAATTAGTCTTGCGTTCTTTGGAAAAGTATGCTGAGGAGGTTGTTCTGATGAAGGTTTAACCTTGAGATATGATTTTTATGGATTTTGGAAATTTGGTTTGAGGAATGCATGTGTAGGAAGAATGTTGGTTAGATTGATGATATTATGATATGTATGAGTCTTGGTGCTTTTACAAAATGTGTTCATGAGACTAAATAAATGGTGGAGAAGTGTTGAAATAACCATTTTAGCCACCTTGTTAATTATTGAAAATTGGCATGGATACAACTTTGAACTCTTTGATTTGGTTTATGCAGAGTCTTAGGGAGACTCTAGGGCCTTAATTAGGCCGAGTTATATCTTGTTGGGGGTCTGTAAGTCACCAATTAGGTGACTAGTCGTTATAACTTAGAAAAGAGGTTTAAATGGAAAAGAATAGCATTTCTTTTCTTTCAAATGGTTGAGAACCGTTATTGATTGTTTGTATGCCTTTATGTAGGGCGTGATTCAAAGGTTATTGGTGGTTGTGACCACGAGGCCGAGAGAGCCAGTGTAGCACTTAGAGCAGGTAAGCTCTCTGTTCTTGGGAGTTTTTCCCTTGACCGTGTTCCACCATACTCCGAAGGAGTGATGGTTATTGTATGTCATGATGTATGTAGTATTAAAATTGTGTGTTACTGCTTTTTAATTGAGGACATGTATATGATGTACACTGTGATGATATGTGGTATGATTGATGAGATTCTCTGACCAGTAGAATGGACTAAATATGGACTTTCCTTAGAGCCAAAGTAATGTGGAACAACTCTAAGTGGTCAATATATGTATAGAATAAAACCTGAGAAAATGTGCCCTTAAGTGGATGATCTTCTCTGGGAAGTACCATATATGTCTGAGTAAGTCTTGGGAGAATGTGCCCTTCAGTTGATGATCTTTCTCAGGCAATGATATGTAAAGTCCTGAGAGAATGCGCCTTTACGTGGATGATATTTCTCAGACAATGTTATATCTGTTGTATATGTATATATATACTATATATGTGTTGCATTCCTGATGTTGGTAGCGCCCAACGGAATGGCACCTGTGTTGTGATATACATGTGATGTATTTTATGAAAGCCTTGATGGCTAGATTATGTGATGCCAGTTTTGATGCTATGTGTCATGGAAGTGAACCAGGGGGGAGAAGAGACCTCCAAGAACCCTGAGTTTACTGAGATTTGTATCTCACCCCGTGTGTGGGGATTATATTTTGCAGGTGATGCTCAGCAAGCAGATGGTGGATCCCAGGGCAAAAGGCCCGAGTAGGGATATGGTTCTGTGTGAACCTTAGGCATATTATTTTGAGAGCATGTTGGCTCATTATTTTGTTATGCCTATATTTTGTACCCCTGAGGGGAAGATGCATAGTGGTTATATATTGTTGTATATTTCATGAGGGATGTTGATGTATGTTGAGAGAGGACAAGGTATGAGATACCTTATTTTGTACAACCATTGTTGATTTACATATATAGAGATATATGCATATGGCTTATTTGGTCCTCTAGTTGTATAATGTGAGTGTTTACCATACATAATGTAAAGATGGTTTTGTTGATGACGTATGATGACGTCATTTTGTTATTTTGCTTCCGTATTAATTATCTTTAATTAATTGCTGCGCTTAACAACCATAATTGAATGTTAATGAACCGGATGCATATGAGGCGTTACATTTTATGGTATCAGAGCAATTTCAAAGGAAAGCATTATGTATGGTGATTTGTGTGTTATTCACAACTATTTTAGGTGTTCATTATGACTATTGCATGTGTGGTCACTGAGTGTGGGCCTGATCAACTCATCCTTTGTGTGACATGTGCAGTGCCAACGTGAGGACCCAGAACAACAATGAGATGGCGGGTGCCGATGCACACCCCAACCCAGTGATAGCTGTAACACCCCGTATGCATCCGGTGTATTAACATATTACTTAATCAGATTAGCGCGACAATTAATTTAAAACAATTACTCAAAACATGCGGAAGCATTTCAAAATCATATTTCTTGATTCATTATGTATGGTACGTATAAACAATAAACTAAACGAATGCCGAAGTACCACAATAGCCTTAACGATCCAGATTACATAAAACAACGTGAATAACGGCAAATAGGACTATACTATCTATACAGATATATCCGGGGAATAACCTCATGTATAAACATATATATCATCAAGACACCCACTGTGTCTAAATAAAAGACTAAGCACAAAGTGCCCTGATCTCACAGATCACTTCCTCACACGAGGGTACCAAACAAAATCATAAATACACAGCAGTGAGCTACAGAGCTCTCCAAACATTGCCCAAGCAGCAATACCATGCCTGTCCCCCACTGGGCCTCCTGCCCGGGACTCACCATCTCTGATCAAATGTATTACCTGCAAAAATATAATCCCCACACACGGGGTGAGATAACAATCTCAGTAAGCTCAGGGTTCTTGGAGGCTTCTCCTCACCCTGGCTCACTTCCATGACCACATACATCAAAGGCATTACAACACCATCACAATAACACATAAACATAGCACATCCAAGAATAGGCTTCAACTGCAACGAGACCACCTATTTCTTGGTCTTAAGGGATCATCATCACCCTTTTCAAAAAGATGCATCATCATCAGCATCTAGTGTGAGACCAGAACTCACACCCCGTGTCATCCCATTGGGAGTTACCCCTTTACGCATGGATGCACAATATATGGCACCTCCGAGAATAGGCTTCAATCGCAACGGGACCACCTATCTCTTGGTCTTAAGGGATCATCATCACCCTTTACGTGAGCAAACCAAACTAGGAGTTGCGCTCTACTCCTAGGGAGGTCCATATCTATCTACTAGCCAGAAGATCTATTCAGCACACAATCATCCATAAAGCACAGAACAATGCATATATATTATCATACAGGTTCTCACACTACAAGGAAATGGACATATGCCTACAGACAAAATCTGTCACTATAAGTCAATAATCTGTAGGTAAAAGTATAATTGACATTTACCTACGGACACTTTCCCCGTCAACTTTGAGGGGGCGTATTGTGACGGTTATTAGTCTGTATGTACAAGTTTTACCTACGGACATATCTTTACCTATGATTATATTTGTCTGTCACTATAGGTAATACTTACAATTTATTCTAGGTGTAGGTAAAAGTCATCAACGTATACCTACAACCTCTAACCGTAGGTAAAAGACATTAACATATACCTACAATCTCTAAGTGTAGGTATAAGTCATTAACGTATACCTATAACGTCTAACTGTAATATAATAATGAAAATAAAATTAAATATATTTTATTTTCTTATTATTAAATTTTATAAAAAAAAAATATAATTGAAGGAAGGATTATTGAATATTGAATAATATACGAAAAAGTTAACAATTGATATTATGCACATATAAATAACAATAACAAATAATTAATCAATATATTAAAATATCAATCATTAAATTTTTTTTAATGATTAAACTAATAACAGGAATAAGAATGGAGATACTTTAATTAAGTATTTCTATACCAATAGCAAAAATACTGATACCAATTAAACAAAATAATGTTTGGCTGAACGATTTTATATTATATAAAACTTATTCCAAGGAATTTGCCATAAATTATATTACTTTGTAGACTATATGTAGCTGTAAGATATCAGAATTTGGAGTTCTCTACCCTTTGGAGGAGTCTTGCAGTGATGCAAAATCCTTTCAACTTTAAGGAATTAAAATAAGTAAAATATACACTGCCATTGGGTCATTAACTTGTTTTAGAATCATGTTATTGGATTATTGCTCTATATTATCAAAAAACATAGGACAAAATAAATATTACAAAATCTGAATTAAAATATCAAAACAGAAAACAAACAAATTTATGAGTATAAATGACATTCTTATTCCGAAGCTCTCTAGTTGTGGAGCTGACCAGTCTGACAGAGCTTGATGTGACCTGTAATTTCAATTTATTAGCTAATGGCATGTGTCTGCCATAAAACAAAATAAAATAAACTAAAAAATCATGATGTCAAATTCAATGACACAAAAATTTCGAGCTATGCAGAAACCAATTTAACCAAACTTGATAAGGGGCAACACCCAGCAGTGCACAAAAGGAACACACTGGAATCTAAAACTTCAACAAGTCAGTAAAGATCCCTGATACAGTGAAAGGGTAAGAAAATTTTACTTCATCAGCTCATCCTTCATTCGTTTATAGAGAAAATGAATGCAAGATATATAAAACCAGAAATTAAATTCATTGACAATAAGTATCCCACCCCTCTTTCCCTCTCTTTCTAATCCAAATTTTCTAATAAATATCTTATTATAAGGCTGAAACACCAAATAAAAGCAGAAATAAAGTCTTTTTTTCTTGTTAAACAAATAGTGCTCTCTTTGCTTTGGAAACCAGCTGAAACTAGTCTCACTACAGAAAATTCAGCAACCCCTTCTTGTCAAAGAAAGCATTTCATTAGTTTCAAAAGACCAAATCCAAAAAAAGAAACAATTTACCAACCCAATTGAATATATACATACTTCAAAGTAAGCAACTAAACAAGTGCAAAACATAAACATGTTAAGAGAAACATGTTACAACTTCCACTTCAATCTCTCGAACTCCTTCATTATTTTTTGTAGTGATATTAACATGTAATGTAATTAATGAAGTTGATAAGAATGGTAAAGGACGAGAAAGACAAAAATAAAATAAAATAAAATAGGTGATAGGAATGTAGCAACTCACTTGTCTAAAAAAAGTGTGAACTTTTAACAAAAGGTCTTTACCAGAAGGACAAAATGACCCGCATGCCACGTAACTATGCATATCCTGGACCATTAAAAAGAGGGTGATTGGATTATGGTTCCCCAGTGGAATATGGTTCCCCGGTGGAAGGTGTGTAGTAGCAGCTTTGTTAAGAAAATGGTCCCCCTCACACCAGAACTGTCAAGGGAAAAAGAAGTCATGAAAAAGCACATACATATATCAGAAATCTAGCTGTAGTTGGGAAGATTCTACATGCATGTTTTTGGATGGATTATATTCAATGAGATGAGAGAACACCTGATGAGGTTTCATTGGTATCAGAATTTTGGAGGGTAGTTGATTCTTGCCAACTCTTTCAAGAGCTAAAACATGCAACCACTGTCACATTGTCCTAATGTAGCTACAACATGAGTTTCTTACATTATCCTAATGTAGCTACAACATGAGTTTCTTACATTATTGCAAATGACATGATAGACTACTAATATCAGAAATGAGAATGGAATTGAAGTGGAAAACACATTCAAGACACCTAAATTCAATGAAAGAGGGACCAAAGTGAGAGAGTTCTCTAGCAACTCACTCTACATTGCCTCGAATGAATCTGCTCAAGATCTCAAGTGGAGCAACCTGTTGCGGGATTCCTTAAAATATATATTGATGCAGCAATCTTTGAAGAATCAAATCTCTTTGGTGTTGATATTGTGGTGTGTGATGATCATGAAGGTTTCTTAAAGCAAAAACAGTCCATATAAATGGGAGACCTGATCCAAGAGAAGCTGAAGCTTTGGGGTTATTTCATACAATTAAATGCATGGAGGAACTGCAACTTGAGAATATTATCCTAGAAATTATCCTAGAAATAGTTACTTAAAATGGTAAATGAAGTGGTTTTATGAGATTAACCTCACTAATAGAAGCTCTTATGAGAAGGGGAAGGCAGGCTACGACCACTGCTGTTAGTTTCCAACTCAATGTACCAGGCTATGAGATAACTAATAAAAGCCAAAGTATACATTATTTTATCTCTTCATCTTTACATTCTAAGACCATCAGTTTATATTATAGCAAGAAAATGCACAGCAAGCACATGTACTAAAAGTGAATTATCCTATTATTACAAAATTCACCACCATAAAAATATTGAAATCACTAGTTTACTGCAAATTCAGTTTATTCTTTCGGTAGGGTTTCTCAGCCAAGAAGAAATTATAGCTTTCCCAACTTAATATAATCCACTGCCAGGATGCAGATGAAGTTACAACATCATACATAATCCCATGCTTAGAGATCGAATCTGTTATATTAATCTGTCCAAGAAAACATTAAACTTTAAAAAAAAAAAATCAGATTTAAGCAATGCACTGTGAGTGCTTTTTTGAAGTTTTTCCATGTCCCTGGAACACAACAGGCATCCATAATCTCTAACTTAGATGGAACACATACCCATAATCTATTTTGGAACTCATGTATACATCATAATAATTAACATGTGTATAGAAGATACCATGCATTCTAATAAAGACTAACCTGATTAATGATTAAGAAGATTTATGAACACTATCAACACACTCATACTAATCCATCTCACATTAATTGTGTTGTTTCAATCAATTAAGGAAGGAATCAAGGAACCTCTAGCTAACACGTACAAACACTAATGATTAAATAGCAGTTAGCTTAGACAAGGAAAAGACAGGGCACGTTAATTATATTGGGCAATGCATATGGCATGTATTTATAGAGTTGGGAGATAGAATAACCAAAGAGAAACGAAAATCATTCACCCTCCTCAGAATATTTATTAAATGGAAAACCAAAGAGTTTCAGAAAAAAAAAAGGAAAAAAAATCACCTCTCCGAATTGTGAAGAAGGCATTTGGCTTCACATCGAATGCAAATTCAAAAGGTAAAAAATGGGAATAGAAAGCAAAGAAGAAGAAGTACCTTAGAGAAGTTGCAGAATATGAGGAAGAGATAGGATTAGGCAATGGAAATGGAAGAGAGAAATCCATATCAGGCTATCACCTAACAAATTTTGAACTCACAAGAGACAAAAAAACCAAAAAAAAAGGAGTAGAGAGAGTCATGTAGGAAGTTACATCTTCTTGCGAATTTCGACTTGGCGCTCTTTGTGTTCGTACTCTTGCCTGATCTTCTTCTTCTCGGTTTCGACTAACTGCAGCTTCTCGATATTGAATTCCTGCAGAAGGAAAAGTACGAATCAGTTTTAGAGCATGAATTGGAGACGGAAGAGGAGAAAATGGTGAAACAAAGCCATAATGCCTGGATCTCCAAAACAGTTGAGTCCACCACTCACGGAGGATCCAAATTTTCAACCAATAATAGATTCCGAGACAGTGAAACTTTTGCACCCGAACTAAAAGCTGAAATACTAAAAACATTTAAAAAAAATAATCCTGAAAGAGCGAGCAATTGCAACGGAGTGAGCAATTATTGAAGAGAAAGCAACCAAAAACAAATGCTAAGAGGTGAGAAACAACAAGTCAAAGACAAAACGAAGCGAGAAATTGAAGGTGGATTAGGTTGGACACACAAAAATTAGCGATAAACAGCACATGTGAAGCAAAGATTAGGAAAATGAAAAAAAAAGAAAGAAACCCTATCCTCCGTTGCGAGTGAAGGAAATTTGTGCAGCACTAGGGTCAGGATTTTTACCAGGTTGTGTTTGTATCTGCACCTAAGTGATGCCACTTTCTCTTTTTCTTTTCTCCGTTTTAGCGCAGAAAAATAAATAAATGAAATGTGTCAGTTATCAAGTCACCGGTTCATGTCTTTCTTTCCACTTTCAGCCATCCAATTGGAATGCACATCGATTTTTACAAGAAAAATTGGGCCTAAATGCTAAGATATGCCTACGGACATATAATTTGTTACTGTGTATTAATTAAAATGGTTTAGACATATAATTTGTGAAAAAAAATGGGGATAATTAAGAGGTTTGAAAGTAAAAAAGAAAATTAATTGACATAAAAAAAGTAAAAAGTAAAAAGTAATTAAAATATTTAGTATTGAATATTAGAAAATAATTACTTCAAATAATTTGTTATTATAAAAATAATTAAAAATAAAAAATATTTAAAATAATTTACAAGTAATTTGGTATAAAAAATAATTTTATTTATATAATAAGAGTAGTTTTACCTACACCAAGTGGTTGTAGGTATAAATGCTTTCAGATTTTACCTACACTCATAATTTGTATGTAGAAGTGTTAATAATTTATAGATCTTTAAGATTTTAGATACACTCACTATTTGTAAGTAGATATTTTATTTTTTTTAGTTTTTCCTACCCTAAACAACTATAGGCATAAGTCTTTGATTTTACCTACAATAAATATTGGTAGGTAAAAGTTTTTTTTAGGTTTTACCTACACTAAATTAAGCATGTAGGCAAAAGTGTTTGTAGGCATAGGTGAATTTTCTTGTAGTGTCAATAATACAGTACACTATCGTAGTGTACATCATACATGTTCTCAATCAAACATTAATTCACAATCTCAACACACATGCGTCATGATATACAATAACCATCACTCCCTCGGAGTATGGTGGAACACAGTCAGTGGGAAACACTCCCAAGAACAAAGAGCTTACCTAGCAATGCAGTGCTTTGCTGTCTAATCCCTGGACTGTGGTCTCCGCCACCGACACCCTTGGTGTCACGCCCTATACAAAGGCACACACAAGCAAGAATCATCAACGGTCCTTAACTGTTTAAAAGAAAAGTAAAGCATCTCCTTCCCATTTAAACCTCTTTGTCTTCTATCTTAGAGTTATCAGAACTACTCATCTTATAGGCTACTCACAGACCCTCAACAAGGTCTATCTCGGCCTAACTAAGGTACTAGAGTCTCCCAAAGACTCTGCACAAGTCAATTCTATCAGTTCAATTGCCTTTATCCAGGCCAAATATCAACGATTAACCAACTTGACTAAAACAACTATTCCCACACATTTTCACCGTTTATTCAGCCTCCTGAACATCTTTTGTAAAAGCACTTAAGCTCATATTCATCATAATACCTTTCATTTAACCAACAATCTTTCTACTCATACATATCTCAGAGCCAAAATCAAACTTCATCAAAAGTCATGTTTCAAAGTTCTATTTCCATTAGAACAACCTTCTGATTATACTTTCCTAAAGAACCCAAGTCTAATTCCAGCCCTAACACAAATGGGTTACTATTCATCCCATTATCAATCTCACAAATCAATCGGTAAAACTTGAGTTTCTTACCTCTAAACTGTCGAGGAAGGCTGGAGGATCACTTCTCCAAGCTTCAGCGTCATTGAATCGCCTTCTTTCTCCTCAAAATCCAAGCTTTGCAAAGTTCCCTAGAGAACGGGATCTCTCTGATTGATGGTTCTCTCGAGGAACTGAAGCTGGAATCTAGCTCATGGAGGAGTTTTGATCAACTTTCTAGTTGGGTAGAAGTTGTTTAGATGAAGTATGAGGGAGATACGAAGCTTTTCTAAGTCGTTAATGGCAGAAACGCTCCCGGGGAAGAAGATAACTGCTTTTCCTCCCCCAAAACGCGAAATGGGCCTTTTATAGGCCCCCAGTTTGCATCCCCGCGCTACTAGCGCCACACCCCACGCTAATCGCACCAAGAATTCGAAAGAAATAGCTTTCTGGAGCATTCTGACGCTAACCGCGCCATATCTGGCGCTAATCGCGCCATATATTCGAACCAGAAGGCCTCCAGGGCCATTCTGGCGCTACTGGCTCCACTTCTGGCTCTAACCGCGCCACTCTGGCTCACCTCCCACACTAACAGCGCCACTCTCTGGCCATCGCTAAATCCGTCACAAAATCTGTCGCTAATTCCATCGCTAATGCTTTTTGTGACGGAATATAGTAAATTTAAACTTTTCTTTTATTTATTTAGCCTTGGTTATTATAATAGCCGCCTTGGCAGCTATACAACATGAGCTGACTGCAAGCAGGCAGGCGAATGAAGCTTTGATGAAGGCCAACGAGGATTTGATGGCTAAGTTGAAATCTCTGCGGAGAGAGGACAAAGTACCCTCTCCACCACCTACCTACGAGGGTGAGGGTAGTCGCCACCAGGGTGGAGGTAGCCATCGTTCTGATGGGCCTAGCCACCATAGAGAGGACCGGTTGTCCCAAGCTGATGCTGATGAGGATACAGCTGCTAGAGGGAAGATGCTTATTGCTTTTCGTAAGCATGACCCTCCAGCTTTTCATGGGGGATTGTTGCGAAAAGGCAAGTGCACCGCTCGTTCAAGTAATAAAATGATAAGTAGAGTTATCGTTCCCACGAGGATCGAAGCACTAAATTTAATTGTAATTTATTGTCTTTAAATTGGAAGAGAAATAGTATAATTGAAAGAATATGATTGTGATTTGGAGTTAAGAACTATAATAAAATTGAATTAAGATTAAGAAAATTCAAACGCGATGTAAATTAAAGATTATGCAGTAATGAGACAGAATTGTGGTTAAAGCACAATTACCTCTGATCCTTACCTTTTGTAATTGAATTGGTTATTAACTTCGTTTACACTAATTATTCAAAAGATATATCTTAAGTAATTTAGTTAAACCCTGATTCCTTGGTCATTTAACCCTTTAATCTAATTAAGAATTCTAATTCCTTAGCAATCCCTTCTTAAATTAAGCCTTGAGCTGATATATTTATTACTTTGCAATTCTACACCCCTATCCCTAGGTGATGTAAAGATTGTTACTCTACCGCTTTCAGAAACTAAAATCCCAATATCCCTATTGTGAATCCTAGCTCTTGAAACCCTAACAGATTGATCAAGTCTATTAAGGCAAAAGTAATTAAAGAACAAGATAGAGCAAAACAATTATCATAAATTGTATCAATACCAGTTCAAATTACATAAGAGTTCACATTGGCTTTGGCTTCAACCACAATCAAAGAGGAATTAGCCAGACATGATTATGTCTGGCTTGAATACAATAATGATAAGGTAGATTAGAAAGAATACAAAGAATGAAGAGTAAGCAAACCCCTTAATCTTGGCTTCCTTCTTGATCTTCCTCCTTTCTTGATCTCTTTCAATGCCTCTTCTTCCTTGTTTCTGCCTCTGTGTTCGTGTGTGTTCACTTCCAACTACTTTCCTATTTATATCTAGGTCATAAAAAAAACCTCATATCTTTATTCTTATGTTATCTTTAAGCTAATTCGTATTTCCCAGCGTCGCCCGCGCGGCTGGCGCAACATTTTGGCGCGACTAGCGTGGCATTCCAGTAAGCGTGGCTCTGGCGCGACTAGCGCCAGCTTCTAGTAAGTCCCACGCGATCAGTGTGGCCTTGGCGCGATTGGCGCGAGACTCCAGAAATCCTTAGCTCTTTATTTTGCTCGTTTTCTTCCTTTTCTTGGCTCTTAACATCAAAATTGCATAGAATTAGTGATAAACACGATAATGATGAACTTTGTACTTATTGTAGCATTTATTTGACATTTTATGCTTAGTTTCTTAATGAATTTAACCTAAAAACTACATATGCTAGCAGCATATCAAATAATTCCCAGATTTAGATATTGCTGTCCTCAGCAATAAAATAAAACATTATTGCAATGGAAACTATATTCAACAATCAAGCATATCATCACATACACAATCTCAGAACTATTCTGTTGAATGCAATTGAATTCCATATGAAAATTTCAAGAATACTTTTCAAGTTCATCAACATAGAATCTTACTTGAATACCCCTCACTAAAAGATATAAATCACTCATCACTCAAGTGTTTTGGGTAAATATAATATCTCAATTCCTCCAAAGTTATAATACTACCATAGGCTTGACTATATTCTCAAGTTCCTGAAAATAAGAAACATGAATAAATGCACAATTAATCAAAAGGTCTTTTCAAGGTTGTAACTTGGCCTAGCTTAGGGGTAGGAATAATTTGGATAGTGACTAAAATTGAGATTGGATTCTATTAGAATTAGTCAAGTCAACTTAACCAGTCTACCACTCTTATTCTCATGTCCCCTTTATACATATGATCTTCCTTTTGTCTTTGTTTCTTCTATCTTCTATCTTCTCTTTTCTCTTATTTTTCTTTTTTTTCAAAACACTGTAACAGAGAGAATAGAATAATGATAAAATATATTTAGATCCACCAGCTGGTATTTCAGACTTGTTATTTCCCAGTTGGATTATTCACTAGATTTGGTTTTTGCCAGATCTGTTCTGTTGGCACTTCAACATCAAACCAGAATTGTCTTCTTGGGTAACTTTGTCTTTCCTGTTACCCTTTATTTCCTTTCCTATGGACATTCCTCTTCCTATTTTTCAACATCTAGCAAACTTGATTCTAACTCTCCTTTCTTCCAATCTCAAATAAGATGGTCAAAAATAAGTTTTAAGTGTCAGGTGAATGAATAAAAAAGGCTTAGGCTCAAAGGGGTTTAACAATGGAAAATTATTAAGGTAAGGTCATTTGGCTCTAGCTTAAAAAGAAGAAATAATGCCTTTATCATATCAACCATGCAAGTATTATAGAGAAACAAGTCAAGTTCTAGAGTATTATTCACAGTGAGGTCACTCTGAAAAGAAAATTTTCTGTATATAGGCTCAATCCTCACAAGCTATGGTATCAAGCTAGATTCTTTTGATTTCCTATCAAGTATCCTATTATTTTTCATAATGTACTTCAATCACAAAAACTAACCTAGTTCTAATCATGTAATATGCAAATCTATACTCTACTTATCTCCTATATACTTCCAAAACAATCATCATTCAATCCAATTTATCACTGCATAATCAATTCCAAATCTGAAAATTAACATAACATGCTCTAACATTTATTCACCTAATTCTAAAAAAGAACACATAAACTAAACTAATTATCAAACTAATTCCTAAACTTAATTTCTAATATAATCTAATTTTTTTTAATATATATATATATATATATATTTTATTTTCTAATTAACTTCTAATTTATTCTAAATTCTGTTAAACATCAATTGTTTCAAGTATGATTCTTCAAAAATAACGCATATGCGTTCCATTCCCAGATTTTAAACATTGCTGTCCCCAGCTAAAAATTTATATTCTAAGGAAAACACATATCCGCATTATTCAAGAAATCTTCTTTGTAACCAACATCAATCTAAACAGAATTATTTAACTAAATTTAAAACTAATTTAATTCAAACACAACCATAATATCAATTATGTAAAACTTAAAGTGTTCCACATTCAATGAAATAAAATAACTTAAACATAAAAACAGAAAAGCAATTAAAATATTGTCCAATTTTCTGAAAATGTCACTCCTCGGCCTCCATAGTGTCATCATCAGCGGCTTGAGTTACTGCAACAGTCGCCACTGATGGCTGAGAAGGATGGGAAGGCCCAGGAGAAACATGGGATGTTGATGCCTGCTGTGGCTGGTAAGGAGTGAATTCAATGGAGAAATGTTTGCACAAGTCTTCTATCATCCTCGTCTGATGCTCCAATTGGAATTGGATCTGCACATAACTCAGAGAATCTTTATAGACCAACTCATGACGTCGGGCTCTAGTGGTGGTAGAAGGAGGCGGTGGTGGTGCTCAAACTTCTGGTTGAGGAATCTCATTACGAGGACTCCTATTACCAATTTCTTCAGGTTGTAACTTTGAAGCTCGAATCAGTTGCTCCTGCCACGCATTCTCTATCGCAACCAGATAAGTCTTATGCGTCATGACGGATGCTATCTTCACATCCTCAGGCTCATCATCTAGAATCTCCAAACCTGCCTTCATACAAAGGTGAGAAATAAATGAGGAATGGGCAAGGAGAGACTTACTGCTACCATCTTGGATCATGTGTAGTATCCTATCAGACAAGATACTGGAAATGTTAAGATTTTCATCTCCCAGCAGTACATGTATAAGAATGGCCCTTTCAACATTCACATCTGTCAAGTTTGTAGATGGAGTGACAGTATGATTGTTAAATTGGTGCCAAAATTCCGCCTCTCCGGTAAGATCTTGCTTCCTCAACTTTTCAGGTACATAATCCATTCCAGGCTTGGTCTTCCAAGTAGTGTACAACCCAGTAATGCCTCTTCGGATCTTATCTACAAGTTGAGGCATGTCATCTCTATAAATGCTCTTACTTGTGATGGGTTGAATCCTGTAAAATTTCTTACTGAAAGCACAAAATTGAAGACTGTAATAGCTAGTCTCCAAAAAGCTTTCAACAAACTCATGATCATATGGGACTTCAACCCCTCTTACCCAACTTACTCTCTGTCTTCCCACAGTTTCTCTATCAACATTGGCCAGAAACTCCTTTAGGATGGCACTAGAGCTTGGTTCAGTGTAACTTACCAAGGTCTGCCAATCTCTCCTAGTAATCACCTCCAAGATAGGTGAATCGTCAGGCAAAAATTCCCAATCAATCCTTTTCTCCGGGATGATTTTCTTCAAAGCATACCAATTTTCATATCTTTGTTGATAGTCAATAGTGCGGAAACGATTTGCATCAAAATCAGAATTCCTTGCCCTCTTGGCACCTGATGTAGCATTCTTCTTCTTCTCCTTTTCTATTTGCTTTCCCTGAAACTCAGAAGAATTCCACAATGAATATGCAACGAATTCCCAGATTGCTTGCAATCATATCTCTAATATTTCTTTATTCCAGGATAACAAACAGAGAATTAAAGTCATAATATAATCATACTTTGGGGATTAAAACAAAGCATTTGACAATGGATATACAAATAAATCCTCTCCTATAATTCCCAGATTTATTTGATTCTATATGACTCAATTATAACTTAAGAAGATTAGAAAAACATGCTTTTATCATTATGATTAGGAAATAAAATCTTTAAATATAATAAGAATAAAATAATAAGAATAACATAATAGCCATTCCTAGATTTTATTTCCTACTCTAAGTCTCAAATTATTTTAATCAAAGCCACATACATTTTAATTCTTAAAAACAACCCTAGTATTAGCATTAAAATCAGATCAGCAATTTAATCGTTCAATTCAAAAGTATTGTGTCCTAAAACATAATTAATCATGCTAATTTAATTTCTAAGATTTGAAACATTTTATTCATATCATCAAGGTTATAATCTAAAAACCAAAACATATCAAAGCAAACCCTTAGCCATTTATCACAAAATAACAAGCAATTGAATTGCAGCTGGCGCGGATGGTGCCAAGTCTCACGCGAGTAGCGTGGGCTGTAGAATAGAAAAACTCATGAATCCCAGTTGACGCTACTCACACCAACCCTCGCGCTGGTTGCATGGACTAGGTTCTTGCCCTAAACTCTGTCAATCATCTTCCAAATCAATCCTAACCATCATGCATACTATTGTAAACCCTAAAGAATATAAAACACAAAGATTAAGAAGAGAAATATGTACCTTGTCCTTAGCCATTTGAAAAGAATCAAGAACTTGGAATAGAACACAATGTTGCTTCCAAAATAAAAAGAACTTCAAAAAGAACAAGTAAATTAGTCCACTTTCAAATGCTACTCAGAATTAGAGTAAAATTGTATGGAAATAAGTGTTGGATTCAGGGGGAGCTACTTAAAGAATGCAAAGGAACTTTGTTTCAAGCATTGGTTTTGAGCTTTCAACATGCAATGGATGCCTTGAAGATAATTTAGTGTGAAAAGTGTAAGAGAAAAGCAATTATGGTGATCCAAGTGCATTGCATTCATTTAATCCATAATTAACTTAATTGGTTTCATAAAAATCACAAGACTTTGGCAATTTGACTAAGTTTTTTAAACTGATTCAAAGGTTTTTCGAAAAATGCATTTTACACTGATGTAATTGATTACCTTAAATTCTGTAATCGATTATTTTGATCTTAGTCAATTCTGGAAAGCTTTCAAGCACAATATAATCGATTACCTATCGGAATAATCGATTATTTGACCTTCGTTTTCATGTAAACTGTCTTGTTGAACTTTTTAACCGATTATTAATAGGTAGTAATCGATTACATGGCTATATATGATTTTAAGATTGCACTGCCATAATCGATTACATAGCCTTTGAGAAAAGCAAGTTTTACTGGAATAATCGACTACCAGAATTCGTAATCGATTACACAACGTTTTGAGAAAATCATGCTGCACTGGAATAATCGATTACCACATTTCGTAATCGATTACTCAAGTCTTTTAGAAAACACAGTGCTACAGGAATAATCGATTACAACTCGTATTAAGCGATTGATTTGCTCGTTGCTTAAATCCAGAAAACTCATGAACACTTTAATCGATCAAAGTGGTAATTTAATTGATTACATAAGTGTTTTAATCGATTAAAGTGGTGATTTAATCGATTACAAGCAGTTATAAAAATCTGTTATAAATAGAACTATGGCTCAGCTGCTTTTCTAACTTCGTGAAACATTACCCATTTGTATTTTCTGAGCTTAAACAGTCTTGTGAGCATTCTTAAGTGTTTTCTAAGGGATAAATTCTTTCTTGCTCCATCTTGCTTTAATCATGAGTGTTTGAGTCATTCTTGGAGCTTGAAACTTTTTCAAGATTAAGGAAAGCTGTGCTATTTGATTTGTAATCATTCAACCTGAGCTGGTAACTTCATTTTACATTGCATCATTAGATCATCAGGTTGTTTCTCTCCTTAATCTGGTTGTAATTTTCATTTTGATTTTTCTTTGTGAATTGACTATTGTAATTGAGTTCTTGCATGTATCTAGAGTAGGGTTCTCTAGGTGAAAGAACTGAGTAGTGTTCTCAGGTTCTTGTCTCTTAGAATCTAATAGGGTTTTAGATTTCTATACTTTATCTAGGGTTGATAAAGGGAGACATTGTAATTGATTGTAAGAACTGAGAATTATAATAGTGGAACTCTAACCTAGTGTTGGTTGGAAGAAAACTAGATGTAGCTTCTAGTGTTGAAGTGAATCAGTATAAATCTGATTGTGTCTTGCTTCTCTATCCCTTAACTCACTACATTCATTGTGTTCTGATTAAATTGCTTGACCAATTATATAAGTTTTGATTCATTGAACTCCTTGGGGCTGAGCTACTTGATTGAATAAGATTTCTTGGTATTGAAAAGTGATAAAGATCCTAGGAACTCTGATTTTGATTAAAGAAATTTTAATTTACCAAGGTTTAACCAATTCACCCCCCTCTTGGTTAAGTGTGAGATATTCATATCATTTTCAATTGATATCAGAGCTAGTTCTTGAAAGTTACTCAAGATCACTATTTTCTTTTCAAAATGAATACCTCACAAATAACTTTCAAGGAAGGTGCATCTTTAAACAGACCTCATTTGTTTGAAGGGGAGAATTTCAGTTTTTGGAAAAATAGGATGAAGATCTTTATTCAATCAAATGACCCAGGTGCTTGGAATGTAATAGAAAAAGGTCCTGTGGTGCCCATCAAAACAGTTGATAATGACATGATTCCCAAAGAATGGGATGAGATGAATGATGTTGAGAAAAAGGATTGTTCAATATGATTTTAAGGCCCAAAATATGATAACCTCTGCACTTTCCTCTGATGAATTTTTTAGAACAGTTAGATGCACAAGTGCTAAGGAGATGTGGGAGATGTTAGAGATTACTCATGAAGGAACTGAAGAAGTCAGAAGATCAAGGAAGCATTCATTGATCCATGAGTATGAAATGTTTAAGATGAACACAAATGAAAGCATTTCCCAGCTCCAAACAAGATTCACACATATTGTCAATCATCTCTTGGGACTTGGAAAAACTTTTGATGTGGAGGAACTAAACATCAAGATCTTAAAGTGTCTCACTAGGTCTTGGCAACCAAAAGTGACAGCAATCAAAGAATCCAAGGACTTGTCCAAAATGTCAATGGCTGCACTCTTTGGTAAGTTACTTGAATATGAATTAGAATTGTCTCAACTAACTTGTGTTGAAGATGCAGAAAAGAAAGGCAAAGGAATGGCTCTAAAAGCTGCAACATCTAAAAGGGAAAAAGAGGAAGAATTAAGTGATGAGGAAAATGAAGAGAACATGAACTTGATAGTAAAAAAGTTCAGCAAATTCTTGAAGAAGAATAAGGGAAAAAAAATTCTCAAGGAACACCAAGAACAACAACAACAGCAACAAGAAGATTGACAGTAACTTTACATGCTTTGAATGTGGGAAACCTGGCCACATTAAGACTGAATGCTTAATCTACTTGAAGAAGCAACAAGGAGACATCAAAGTGAAGAAGGATGGAAAAGCTAGAAAAGCCTATATAGCTTGGGAGGACAATGATTCAACAACCTCTGAATCCTCCACTAAAATTGAGGAAGCAAACATGTGCCTTACCTCCATTGTCAATGAAGATAATGATGATCTTTTAGATGAAGAAGATGAGGTATGTCTTAGAGCAAGAACTTCTTTGTGGTATCTTAATAGTGGCTGCTCAAGACATATGACGGGTGACAAGTATTTGCTTATAAATCTTGTTCCTAAAGATGAAGGCTTTGTCACTTATGGAGATAATAACAAGGGTAAGATAATTGGTGAAGGCAACATTGGAGATAGCATTAACACCAAGATTAGCAATGTTCTGTATGTGGATGGTTTGAAGCACAATGTTCTAAGCATAAGCCAATTATGTGACAAAGGTTTTAAAATTTCATTCAATGAGAATTGTTGTATGATTTGTGATGGCCAAAATGGTGAAGTAATTCATATAGGCAAAAGGAAAGGTAATATCTATATACTTTCTATTGACCATGCATTCTTTCACAAAACTTCATGCTTAATGAGTAAGTTAGATGAATCTTGGCTGTGGCATAGGATAGCTAGTCACATCAACATGCACCATATAAACAAGCTTATTAAAAAGGACTTAGTGATTGGTTTGCCAAAACTCAAATTTGAAAAGGACAAACTTTGTGATGCTTGTCAAAAGGGGAAACAAAATAAAATCTCTTTTCAAAGAAAAAATATTGTTTCCACCTCTAGACCACTTGAATTGCTACACATTGATTTGTTTGGGCCTTCTAGAACTATGAGTTTGGGTGGCAATTATTATGGACTTGTGATTGTTGATGATTACTCTAGATATACTTGGACTTTGTTCTTGAAATCCAAAAGTGATGCTTTCCATGCTTTTAGAAAATTAGCCAAAGCTGTTCAAAATGAGAAAAGAAACAAAATTATCTCAATAAGAAGTGATCATGGTGGGGAATTCCAAAATGAACATTTTGAAAACTTTTGTGAAGAAAATGGAATTAACCACAATTTTTCAGCTCCAAGAACACCTCAACAAAATGGTGTTGTGGAGAGGAAAAATAAATCCCTTGAAGAAGGTACAAGAACACTTCTTAATGAGACAAATTTGCCAAAATATTTTTGGGCTGATGCAGTTAGTACAGTTTGCTATGCTTTGAATAGAATTCTCATAAGGCCTATTTTGAAGAAAACCCCTTATGAGTTGTACAAAGGCAGAAAACCAAACATCTCTCACTTGAGAACCTTTGGCTGCAAGTGTTTTGTGTTAAATAATGGGAAAGAATCACTTGGAAAGTTTGATGCAAAGGCTGATGAAGCTATATTTCTTGGATATTCATTACAAAGTAAAGCTTATAGAGTTTTCAACAAGAGAACTATATGCATGGAAGAATCTGTTCATGTAATTTGTGATGAATCTAACCCCTCAAGAGAGGAAAAGAAATGTGATATAGATGCAGGTCCTATGGAAGATATTGTCCAGCTTATTGAAGAAAAAGGAGAACCAAGTGCTGTAACAATTCCATCAACACCTAATCAAGTGCCTAAAGATTGGAGAACAACAAGAGATCTTTCCCTTGATAACATCATTGGTGAAGTTTCAAAGGGAGTTTCTACTAGATCCTCATTAAAAAATCTCTGTTGTGACATGGCTTTTGTATCACAAATTGAACCAAATAGTATTGATCAAGCATTATTAGATGAACATTGGTTAATAGCTATGCATGATGAGTTGAATCAATTCAAAAGAAATGAAGTTTGGGAGTTAGTTTCTAGAGCATCAACTCATAAGCCTATTGGCACTAAATGGGTTTTTAGAAATAAGCTGGATGAAAGTGGAATCATAGTAAGGAACAAAGCTAGATTGGTTGCTAAGGGATACAACCAAGAGGAAGGCATTGACTATGATGAAACTTATGCTTCAGTAGCCAGATTAGAAGCCATTAGGTTATTGCTTGCATATGCTTGTTTGATGAATTTCAAATTGTTTCAAATGGATGTCAAAAGTGCTTTCTTAAATGGATACATTAAAGAGGAAGTTTATGTAGAACAACCTCCTGGATTTATTGATTATAAACAACCAAACCATGTTTACAAACTAAGAAAAGTATTGTATGGTTTGAAACAAGCACCTAGATCTTGGTATGAAAGGTTAAGTAAATTTCTGGTTGAAAAATCTTTCATAAGAGGTCAAGTTGATAAAACCTTATTCATAAAGAGAAAAGGAAATGATATACTATTAGTTCAAATTTATGTAGATGATATAATTTTTGGTTCAACTAACACATCAATGTGCAAAGAATTTTCAGTTACAATGCAGGGAGAATTTGAGATGTCAATGATGGGTGAACTCACATTCTTTTTAGGACTACAAGTCAAGCAATTAAAGAGTGGAACTTTCCTTAGTCAATCAAAGTACTGTCAAGAGATGATTAAAAAGTTTGAAATGGAAAGTTGCAAGGATGCTGCAACACCTATGGCTACTTCTACTTATCTTGACATACATGACAAAGACAAAAGTGTTGATGAATCAAAATATAGGGGAATGATTGGTTCCTTGCTATACCTTACTGCTAGTAGGCCTGATGTAATGCTAAGTGTTTACTTATGTGCAAGATATCAAGCAAATCCAAAAGAGTCTCACCTTACAGCAGTCAAAAGAATCCTCAAATACCTCAAGGCAACACCAAAAGTTGGACTATGGTATCCCAAAGGTGCTCCAATCAATATTATTGGATATTCTGACTCTGATTTTGCAGGATGTAAACTTGATAGGAAAAGCACAAGTGGTACTTGTCATCTCCTAGGAAGCTCACTCATATCTTGGTATTGCAAGAAACAATCTTGTGTGGCTTTGTCAACTGCTGAAGCTGAATATATCTCAGCTGGGAGTTGCTGTGCACAAAGCTTATGGTTAAAACAACAATTGCAAGATTTCGGAGTTGACCTTAAGGAGATACCCCTGCTGTGTGACAACACAAGTGCCATCAATATCTCAAAGAATCCTGTTATGCACTCATGGACCAAGCACATTGAAATACTTTCTAAGAGACCATGTGCAAAAAAGGTAATATCAAGATTGATTTTGTTGATACAAACAACCAATTGGCTGATATATTTACAAAACCCCTTGATAGAGATAGATTTTACACTCTAAGAAACATGTTAGGCATTCTTGATGAATCTAATATTTGCTAACATGCTTGATTTGTGCCAAACCATGAGAAATACTTGAATGATTGCTTAATAATTAGTTACATTTGAAAATTCGAAGTTGTGTTGCATAAGAACTGTTCATTCTGCATAATTCACTGTAATAATCGATTATGTGTCGGGATAATCGATTAAAATCACTTAAAAAGCCATTAGGAATGAAATTTAGCTCATGTAATCGATTACATAAGAAAAATAATCGATTATTCTTCATAGAATTCTTTTCTCAGAAAAACCATTTCACTGGAATAATCGATTAAACCAACGAAATAATCGATTATTCTACATAGAATTCCTTTTCAGAAAAACCATTTCACTGGAATAATCCATTAACCCAATGAAATAATCGATTACATAAGCTTCCAAATGTTTTACAAATTATCACTCCCACTGGTATAATCGATTACTTTATGGGATAATCGATTAAATTGGTTTGGTAATAGAACATTGCATCCATGGTGAACCTTACACCATTATCTTTTCTTTTTTTTTTTTGCTATAATTCTGTGTTTTTCCCTGCGTCTGTGTGTTTAGCAACCTTGTGTCAATCCTACAATGTCTACTCCTAAACGTGTTAGAACTGGCAAAAGGAAGGTAGGAGAATCTTCTTCCAATCCTCCTCCTCCTCCTCCACCAGACAGACTTGACCTTTGGTTCTCCAACGAGTCTGATAAAATGAACTATCTTCAGTTCATTGCCACAAAACCGGTGTGCTCACCCAAATATCTTGACCTAAATTGGTTTATAAGGGAAGGATTTCAATTCCCTGCATTTTTAGAAACCTAAGGCCTTAGGAAATTCTTGGAGATGAAGGGTACATACTACCCAGAACTGGTAAATGTATTCTATACCTGTGCCAAGAGTACCATGAATGGTACCATGAAATCCAAGGTGAAGGGTGTCACTATAGAAATCACCCATGAAGTCTGGGAATCAGTTGCTGGTCTTGTATGTGAGGGTGCAAGAAAATTTGATGAGGACCCAGAGGGTTACAACAAGCTAGACACCTATAGGGAAATGTTACATGACCCCTATATGCAAATCAGAAATAGATTGGGTACTGCGCCAATGACCCCTGAGGATAGGTTATTACACTATATTATAACTTATGTGCTAACTCCTAGGGCAACTAATCATTCCCAAGCTACTGATGAAGACCTACAATTGGTGTATGGTTTGAAGAACTCCATTCCTATGGATTGGGTTCTAATTCTTGAAGAAATCATGCTCAAATCAAAGAGGCTTGTCAATTATCCTTTTCCATATCCGGTTCTTGTCTCTAGGTTCATAGATTACTTCAACATTGATGTAACAAATGAAGTTATGGACCACACCAACTCCAGTACCAGTCTCATCCAAAGTAAGAATCTCACAAAGCTTGGCATGATGAAGACACCATAAGGATTGGTGATGGCAGGTCCACAACCAGTGCCTCAACCTCCTGTTGATGTTGGTGTTCAAGAAGAAGCTTCTGAGGATGAAGAAGGGGACCTCAATCAGCCCATGTACACCCAGTTTGAATCTTTGATGCTACAGAATATGGATGGGCTTCTTCAAATGCATCATGACTTTAGAGCTGAGACTAGTGTCTCCTTAGATGAAATAAAAAGTAGGCTAGATGTTATAGAGGCCACTTTAAATGCTGATGATTCTGGTTCTTTCTAAAAAGGCCTATGATTGTTTAGTTTTTTTTATGCTCTGTTTTTTATTTATTTTGTGTTTATTATGTAATGGTTCCTCCTTAATGATATATACTTCCATTATGTTTCTCCTTTTCCTTAGTTGTTGTGCACTTTACATTTTTGTCTTTAACAAGCCAAATAGGGGGAGAAATAATTGATTTTGGACAAGCTCTGTATACTACTCTGTTTATCATTGTTTTTTGTTCAATATTTTGCCCAAATTTTGAGTTGAATGGATTCTGAAATTTAGGGGGAGCTGAGTACTTAAAATGAACCTATTAAGTCTACAAATCTTGTAAATGAATGTTAAATAAATCACAGATGCTTTTAACACTTGTTATTGGCAAAGGAATTGGAAAATTTTTCAGGTTTGTAAAGCTCAAGCTTTTCCCAATATGGTTCCTCAATTAACTTCAAGACCAACTGGAAATCAATTAAAAATTTGGCATGTTCAAAGCCAAAAAGGGGGAGATTGTTGGATTCAGAGGAGCTACTTAAAGAATGCAAAGGAACTTTGATTCAAGCATTGGTTTTGAGCTTTCAACATGCAATGGATGCCTTGAAGATAATTTAGTGTGAAAAGTGTAAGAGAAAAGCAATTATGGTGATCCAAGTGCACTGCATTCATTTAATCCATAATTAACTTAATTGGTTTCATAAAAATCACAAGACTTTGGCAATTTGACTAAGTTTTTTAAACTGATTCAAAGGTTTTGGAAAAAGGCATTTTACACTGTTGTAATCAATTACCTTAAAGTCCGTAATCGATTATTTTGTTCTTAGTCAATTTTGGAAAGCTGTCAAGCACAATATAATCGATTACCTATTGGAATAATCGATTATTTGACCTTCATTTTCATGTAAACTGTCTTGTTGAACTTTTTAATCGATTATTAATAGGTAGTAATCGATTACATGGCTATATATGATTTTAAGATTGCACTGCGATAATCGATTACCATTTCTTGTAATCGATTACATAGCCTTTGAGAAAAGCAAGTTTTACTGGAATAATCGATTACCAGAATTCGTAATCGATTACACAACGTTTTGAGAAAATCATGCTGCACTGGAATAATCGATTAGCACATTTCGTAATCGATTACTCAAGTCTTTTAGAAAACACAGTGCTACTGGGATAATCGATTACAACTTGTATTAATCGATTAATTTGCTCGTTGCTCAAACCCAGAAAACTCATGAAGACTTTAATCTATTAAAGTGGTGACTTAATCGATTACATAAGTGTTTTAATCGATTAAAATGGTGATTTAATCGATTACAAGCAGTTATAAAAATCTGTTATAAATAAAACTATGGCTCAGCTGCTTTTCTAACTTCGTGAAACATTACCCATTTGTATTTTCTGAGCTTAAACAGTCTTGTGAGCATTCTTAAGTGTTTTCTAAGGGATAAATTCTTTCTTGCTCCATCTTGCTTTAATCATGAGTGTTTGAGTCATTCTTGGAGCTTGAAACTTTTTCAAGATTAAGGAAAGCTGTGCTATTTGATTTGTAATCATTCAACCTGAGCTGGTAACTTCATTTTACATTGCATCATTGGATCATCAGGTTGTTTCTCTCCTTAATCTGGTTGTAATTTTCATTTTGATTTTTCTTTGTGAATTGGCTATTGTAATTGAGTTATTGCATGTATCTAGAGTAGGGTTCTCTAGGTGAAAGAACTGAGTAGTGTTCTCAGGTTCTTGTCTCTTAGAATCTAATAGGGTTTTAGATTTCTATACTTTATCTAGGGTTGATAAAGGGAGACATTATAATTGATTGTAAGAACTGAAAATAATAATAGTGGAACTCTAACCTAGTGTTAGTTGGAAGAAAACTGGATGTAGCTTCTAGTGTTGAAGTGAATCAGTATAAATCTGATTGTGTCTTGCTTCTCTATCCCTTAACTCGCTACATTCATTGTGTTCTTGATTAAATTGCTTGACCAATTATATAACTTTTGATTCATTGAATTCCTTGGGGCTGAGCTACTTGATTGAATAAGATTTCTTGGTATTGAAAAGTGATAAAGATCCTAGGAACTCTAATTTTGATTAAAGAAATTTTAATTTACCAAGGTTTAACCAATTCACCCCCCCTCTTGGTTAAGTGTGAGATATGCATATCATTTTCAATAAGGTAAAGAATGCAATGTATTTATAGCCTTTTAAAAATAAGAGAAGTTACTGGTGGTTATGTAACTGAAATAGGAGTTAATGGCATTTCAATGCTTGCAACGTTCTAAATAGGGATGGTTAAGAGTTGTGGTTGTTTAAGTAAGGAATGGGGTTACAAAAAAAATAGGTGTCAGCCTTTTAAAATTTAAAAATCAGTTTCAAATTGCCACGCGACTCACGCCATCCCCACGCAGGTCGCGCTGGCTTCCAGTAACAATGGCGTGAATGGCGCCAGGTTCACGCGGTTAGTGTGAACATCCAGAATCAGTGACGCGAATGGCGCCAGGTTCACGCGATTAGTGTGAACCTTCAGAATTGCGTTTTCAAATTTTTTTTCTAAATGAAACTTAATATTAATCTAAAATTCCTAAAATTAAACTATCTTAAAATAAAAACACACTAAATAAAAATGAAAAAATTTTAAAATCAACAAAAAATTATTAATGATTAACTAAATAAACATAAATGAACAATTTAAAAGAAACATGCAGCAATTAAATCCTTGGATTGCCTTCCAAGTAGCGCTTTGTTTAACGTCACTTAGCTTGATGCATCAAACCTTTATTCTTCAGGTGAAAATAGAGGTATAGAAACAGTATTTCTATTCACTTGTCCTCCATGATAAATCTTCAATCGGCATCCGTTAACTTTAAAAGACCTATCACTGTCTAATGGAGAAATTCCTATTGTTCCATAAGGATATACTTCTTGTACAATGAATGGGCCAGACCAACGGGACTTTAATTTACCTGGAAAAAGTCTCAAGCGAGAATTGTAAAGTAATACCTGTTGTCCTGACTGTAACGCCTCTCTTTACTCACTCGTGCTTGATTGATTTTATATAAAATTTCGTGTCCATTTTGTTTTAAAATTAGATTAGTATAAATTTTTTCACGAAAATTCTTTTCGCTTTGCTTGCTAATTTTATGATTCGTAAGTAACGTAAATGATTATCCTCATCACGATTCATTTATAACGAGAAGTATAGTTAAATATAACAGTCCGTGTACAGTCATCCAAAATAAAATACAGACTACTAACACCATAGTCCCATACGAATTACATAGCTCCAAAAACAGCAACTTCAAACGATATCGTCCATACATCAAGTCAAAACACAGCATACAATTCATCCAAGCTTCTTCATATCTCAGCTTTCACTGTTCTTCTGCTCGCCCAATTATATTGGGGTCATCACAGGTGTCAAACCACAGACACAACTCGGGTAAGTTTTTTAATAAACATGATTAGATAATTAACAAAGATTAAAATAACATCACAGATAATTATCATTTATAAATAGAAACAGACACATGAGAAATGATGCATGATTTCTTTGTTAAATGATGCATGACTGAGATCTCAGATTATCACCATAGGGTACCATAGTCCAAATAGTTTCACCCACTCTAGTGAAACCTCCCTCCACTCTGAGGGGTCATAATCAAATAGTTCCACCCACTCTAGCGGAACCTCCCTCCACTCTGAGGGGTAATCAAGGTACCATAAAATAGTTTCACCCACTCTAGTGAAACCTCCCTCCACTCTGAGGGGTCAAATGCAAATGATGATGTAATGGCTAGTTTAATTGTTCATTTACCTCTTTTATCATTTATTTCAATTTTCATATCAACTAATTCCACCCACTCTAGTGGAATACATATCAGATAGTCCCACCCACTCCAGTGGAATACAAAATATCCAGCAACTCACTCTTAAATCATCTTCGTTACAGATTCTCAACAAAGCCCATCATCAAGTGAATGTTAACATATCATACAACTAAATCAGCAACCAATTAAATACAACATCATAAAATACAGAACAGCATACAACAACTTATTTAATTATAGATTATACAACAGCATACAACCTATTATTATACAACAACATTAAATACAGTAACCTAATTAATCAGACAGCAACAGAGCAACATACGTCATCCAGCTAACGTCAACAACTAATTAAATACAGCAACAGCAACATATAATCTTAATTAAATACAGCAACCTTAAATTTAAATACAGACAAAGAATTCTAGGGCCAAAAAGTAGGATTATTTATTTTGGACAGCCACTTATTTATTAGACTAAATTGGGTAATCAAATTATGGACTATTTACTATTCTAATTCATTGAGGACTTTTTACAAACACATGATATGCCTAACTTTAAGGCTTATTAAATAAGGAAAAATATGGATTTGTGCAACCCATTAAATACAGCATCATAGAATATACAGCAACCAAATAAAATATACAGCAACAGATACAACAGCATCATAATAAAATGTACAACAGCCTATAACATACAGCTTACAGCAACCTTATATACAGCAACCTAATAACATACAGCTACATTAAATTAAAAACTTAGTACATTAAATAATTAATTACAAAGACCACAAAATAGAATTAATCATTTTAATTAACCAGAATTAATCCTATTAATGAACATTTTTCATTCTAAACTAATTAAGTATTCAAGTTATAATCTATAAATTATTTTAGTTCGTTTGAGCTTTTCAACAAACACGTGGCATGCTAACTTTAAATCCTATTAAACATGGAAGAACATGGCTCAATCCCTAGAAGATTGGATGTTAAATTAACCAAATCAATTATCTAATTCATGTATATTAAAATACTTCCCGTACCTTGGCTTATTTTCCTCAAAATTAGATAACCTTGCTTCCTTGCTCCTTTAAGCTTCACATAAAACTTGCAAGATAAATGATCTTGGCTTGGCTTTTTGATGATAGGTAGGATGATAGAAAAGGCTAAGTGAGAGGTTAAAATGAGAAGGTTATGAGGAGGGGAGGATGCACGGCCACTTTAATTTGTTTGGCAAGTGTTTTGAAAACCAAAGGATGTAGGGCTTAAACATGTGCACGATTTCCTCTTGGTTTACTTTGAAAATATTTTGAGTTGTTTTTGTAATGAATCAAGCAAGGATTGCACGGTCTCAAGCTCTCTTAGAGCTTCCAAATGTCTGATCACATACCTTTTTATAGGAGGCTTAAGGCTTGATAAATATCCAAGGGTCATTATTGCTAACTTTCCATGTGGTTAGTGTTTTATTGGCTAACTTCTTTGCACCCTCCAAGTGTCTTGATTCAAGAAAGCTCTATACTTCTCCTTGGCTGTTTTATTTGCACGGTTTACAGCTGGTCCAAGGTGCATTTTATTGAGTTGAATCCGTGTGATTTCCTTAAGCTTAAGTGTTATAGATTTTTGTTACTTTATTAGCCAATGTCATAATTATTTTGCTTTCTACTTGGTCCAATGGCCTTTGCCCTTGCTTCTTGGCTGTCCACATGTCTTGGTTCCACACTATTCCAAAGCTTTCTTCCTGATTCCATGAAGTGCACAGTTATTCTAGGATTTTTGGAGTAAAAAACGTGGAATAGTTTAATTTTAGTCCTAAAAATTCTGCCAAAAACCCGTATTACAAAATTTTTTATTCTGAATTCTTTAACCGTTGGATCGTTCTAAAATTTTAATGGTGTAATCCTAACTCATGTATCTAATTGTTGACCGTTGGGATTTTCGAAATAATAACTATAACTTCCTCCGTGTCCAAAGCAATCAAGAGGAAATTTCTTCAATAAAATTTTCCTTAAACCATCATTGTTTCCTAATTTCCTTCTAATAACTTTTTCTAAATTTCTATTGGTTCATTTTGTTTTTAATTTAGTAAAAGTTCTAGACTATTTATTTAGTACTTCATTCATTTCATAATTAATAGGAAAATTCCTAGATTATGTCTTTCCTTTCTCTGTATCCTTATGGATCCTGAATTAATTTATTTTTATCCTTTTATAAGTGAGCTTACAAAATTCCTAAAAATTCTTTTTCATGATTTCTTTTAACTAGTAATGTCAATAATTCCTTATCTAGGAACATACTTCACTTTTGTCAGGTTTCCAGAACCTTACCAAGGTTATCTGACCTTATTAGCGCTAAAAGGATATTTTGGTCATTTGGGCAATTGTTCAGGGCATTTTAGTCATTTACCCTAGGGACCTATCTGTCATTTGTGGAATTGTTCAAGGACATTTTAGTCATTTTCAAGAGAATCTAAGGGTATTTTCGTCAGTTATTTTAGAAATGTATATTTACCAGATAATGCACATATATATTGAAATCTGAGGGTGTTACACTGACTCAAATTCTTTTGGACCAATCTTATCATCATGCCACTTCTTAGTCTTCTCCTTATAAATTCGAGCATTCTCATATGCATTTAACCTGAACTCATCAAGCTCATTTAACTACAACAATCTTTTATCATTAGCTTTAGACAGTTCAAAATTTAAATATTTTGTAGCCCACATAGCCTTATGCTCTAATTCAACAGGAAGATGACAAGACTTACCATATAGCATCTGAAATGGTGACATACCTATTGGGGTTTTGAAAGCTGTTCTGTATGCCCAAAGTGCATCATCAAGCTTCTTTGCCCAATCTTTCCAAGAACTTCCAACAGTCTTCTCCAAAATTCTCTTTAACTCCCTATTGGAAATTTTGACTTGTCCACTCGTTTGCGGATGATAAGGTGTAGCCACTCTATGGGTAACCCCATATTTCGCAAGCAAACTTGAAAATTGTTTGTTGCAAAAATGAGCTCCTCCATCACTGATTATTGCTTTTGGTACTCCAAAACGAGTGAATATATTCTTCCTTAGGAATGATACAACCACTTTTGCATCATTAGTAGGTAAAGGAACAACTTCTACCCACTTAGAAACATAATCCACTGCCACTAGGATGTATTGATTAAAATGTGACTTGGGAAAGGGTCCCATAAAGTCAATTCCCCAAACATCAAATAGTTCCACCTCTAGTATGTTATTGAGGGGCATCTCATCCTTTCGAGATATGTTACCCATTCGCTGACACTTATCACACTTCTCCACATAATTCCTTGCATCTTTGAAAAACGTCAGCCAATAATAACCACTCTGTAAATACCTCTTTGCATCATGAAGGAACCTTTTCTTCTGCTTCCAATTAAGACCTCTAGGAAGAACACCTACAGATTTGAAGTTGGCCATATCGGCAAACCATGGACCCATATCAATCACCATCATCAGCTCATCAGGAAAAGATTCATTAATGGCTATCTCTGGTCCATCTTGTAGCTCTTTATTCAGAATCCTAGAAAGATGATCTGCTACTTTATTCTCCACTCCAATCTTGTCTTTGATTTCCAAGTCAAATTCCTGGAATAAAAGCATCCAACGCAACAATCGTGGCTTTGCATCCTACTTAGTCATCAAATACTTGAGAGCAGTGTGGTCAGTATAAATAGTAACTTTAGAACCTATCAAATAGGACCTAAATTTGTCTAATGCATATACTACCGCTAGCATTTCTTTTTCAGTGGTTGCATAATTAACCTGTGCCTCATTTAAAACTTTACTAGCATAATATATAACATTCAATAATTTATTCTTACGTTGACCAAGAACAGCACCAATGGCATATGCACTTGCATCGCACATCATTTCAAAAGGTAAATTCCAATCAGGCGCTATTAGAATAGGTGCGGTAGTAAGTTTTTCCTTCAACACATTAAATGCATTGAGGCAAACTTCATCAAAAACAAAATCACTTTCTTTGGTTAAAAGTTGACTAAGAGGTTTGGAAATTTTAGAAAAATCTTTAATGAACCTCCTATAAAAACCTGCATGACCTAAGAAACTCTTCACCCCTGTAGCATTAACAGGAGGAGGAAGTTTTTTCAATCAACAGCAATTTAGCTTTGTCAACCTCTATTCCCTTTGTAGAAATTTTATGGCCTAAAACAATACCCTCACGTACCATAAAATGGCATTTTTCCCAATTCAAAACAAGGTTTGTTTCTTGACACCTTTTTAAAACTTTAGCTAGGTTAATTAAACATGATTCAAAACAAGATCCAAAAATAGAAAAATCATCCATAAACACTTCTAAGCATTTTTCTACCATATTAGAGAAAATAGAAAGCATACACCTTTGAAATGTCGCTCGTGCATTGTAGAGGCCAAATGGCATTCTCCTGTATGCAAAGACTCCAAATGGGCATGTGAAAGCAGTTTTCTCCTGGTCTTTAGGTGCCACTGGAATTTGGTTATAGCTGGAATACCCATCAAGAAAGCAATAATAATCATGACCAGCCAACCTTTCCAGCATCTGATCAATGAACGGAAGTGGAAAATGGTCCTTTTGAGTAGCATCATTGAGTCTCTTGTAGTCTACACACATTCTCCAACCAGTAATAGTTCTAGTGGGAATCAACTCATTATTGTTATTTTGAATCACAGTCATCCCACCTTTCTTAGGAATTGTTTGAACCGGACTCACCCATGCAGTGTCAGATATGGGATAGATCATTCCTGTATCCAACAGTGTCACCACCTCTTTCCTTACCACTTCTTTCATTGTAGGATTGAGTCGCCTCTGAGGCTGTCTCACAGGCTTCACATCATCTTCCAACAAAATCTTGTGAGTACAGAAAGAAGGATTAATTCCCTTCAGATCAGATATAGACCACCCGATTACGGTCTTGTACTCCTTAAGAACTTTCAACAACTTCTCTTCTTCTTCTAATTTCATCTCTTTATTGATGATAACTGGGAATGTCTCATTCTCTCCCAAAAATGCATACTTCAAAGTGTTAGGTATTTCTTTAAGCTCAATCTTCGGTGCTTCAATCACTTTGTTAGCTTCTTCCTTCTCTAGCACCACCATAATTAACTCCACTTCTTCTTGTAATGCATCAGTATCTAGGACTTCCAGTTCCTCCTCCAACTTCTGATCATCAGTCTTATCTGCATGGATTACTGTATCTAAAATATCTACCCTGAAACAATCATGCTTAATCAGAAGGATTTTTCATAACATCAAATACATTAAAAGTAATAGATTCATTATCCATCCTAAGTTCTAATTTTCCTTGTTCTACATCAATTAAAGCTCTAGCTGTAGCTAAAAATGATCTACCTAACAAAAATGGTATTTCACTTTCACCTTCCATATCTAAAACAATAAAATCTGTAGGAAAAATAAACTTATCTACTTTAACCAAAACATCCTCTATTACTCCAGTCGGCTTTCTCAATGAACGATCTGCTAGCTGCAAAGAAACTCTAGTAGCCTTGAGTTCAGAAATCCCCAATGACTTGCATAAGGACAACGACATCAAATTAATACTTGCTCAAAGATCGTACAATGCTCTCCCCACATTGACATTGCCTATAGCAATGGGAATATTGAAACTTCCTGGATCTTTACGCTTTGGCGGAAGCTTCCTCTGTATGATGGCGCTACACTCCTCAGTGAGTGCAATGGTCTCGCATTTCTGCAACTTATGCTTCCTAGATAACAACTCTTTCATAAACTTAGCATAATTAGGCATGTTAGCTAAAGCCTCAGCAAATGGAATATTAATGTGCAATTTCTTAAACATGTCTAAAAACCTGGTATATTGTTGCTTCTGAGTTTGTTACTTAAGCTTGATTGGATAAGGTGGCTTCTCAAAGCGAGAAAAATCCATTGGCTTCTTGTCTTGCTTGCTCGAAGGCACTTTAACTACCTGTTCATCAGAAACTGTAGTGGTTTTCTCTTCAAACTCTTTTTGAATGACCTCGGACTTCTCTGGTGGTTTAATAACAAGTCCACTTCTTGTTGTAACTGCATTTGCCTGCTCCCTTGGGTTGACAACAGTGTCACTAGGGAAATGTCCTTGAGACCTCTCAGTCAATTGCTTAGCCAACTGACCAATTTGATTTTCAAGATTTCTGATAGAAGCATCTTGATTCTTGTGATGGGCTCGGGTCTCACTAATGAAGGCATTGGTCTCCTTAATGAAATAGTAACTTGAATGTGTTCATTTGTAGTCTTAGAAAACTGCAACATGGCCTTCTCCAGTTCTGATGGCTCCTTAGGTGGAATGGGTGGAGGCTGCAAATAATTATTGGATTTGTAATCCAAACCTCCTCCTTGAATTCTTCTTTGGAAATTATTACTTGGAGCATAATTTGAAGTCCTCTGAAAGTTAGAATGATTCCTCTGGTCGTACCATACTCCATTAACCTGCACTGGATCAGCTCCTACCAAGGTAGGACACTTATTGGATTCATGCTCTCCCTGGCAGTATTCACAAATAGGTGGCTGTGCTCTGATAGTTGAAGCTTGAACTGCTGAACCTTGCATCCTGTCAAGTTTCTCATTCAACCTTGCCAATTGTTGTGATAGAATCTTTTGCTCAGCCAACATTGCATCACTGCTTCCTAGTTGGATAACTTCCCTCTTCGGTTGAGCTGTGATGCTCTCATTTTCATTGCGAGCCAGTGAATCAATTAACTCATACGTCTGAGTAGCTGTCTTTGATCTGATCGAACCTCCAGCTGCCACATTCACTATAAGTCTTGATTCTGGAGTCATCCATTAAAGAACATACGTACTTTCTTTCCTACGGTCATATCATACTGTGGACATTTCTGGATCAATTCCTGGAACCTATTCCAAGCTACACATAAACTTTCTCTCCCATTCTAAGTAAAATTGGTGATCTCATTCACGAACCTGTTATATTTCTCCATAGAAAAATACTGAGAGAAAAATTTAGTAACCAGTTCTTCCCACGTACTGATGCTATTGGGAGTTTGTCTGTCTAACCAAAGAAGTGCTTTTCCCTTAATAGCAAAGGGAAATAGTCGTAGTCTCACAGCATCGTCTGATACCCCCTGGTGTCTAATTGTATCGCAGATCCTCAAAAATCTGTTAATGAAATTGTGTGGGTCTTCATCATCCTCTCCACCAAATTGACTCTGTTCCACCAAAGCAATTAATGATGGATTAATATCAAATTTGTTAGCCTCGATCGGTGGTCGGACTATGCTAGGATTGGGTCTTGTGAATAATGGAGCAAGGATATCCTCCATTAATTCCTCCCCTTGTGGTGGTCTGTCTGCCATCTCTGGTTCTAATTCAGCGATTGAATTAGAGTTTTCTGCCTCTCGTTTCTGCTTAGCTAATCTCCTGTTCCTTCTCACAGTCTTTTCTATTTCGGGATCAAACTGAAAAGCCTCAGGTCCAACTAAACCTCGCATAAACTAAAGAAAACAAATAAGTAAAACAAAAAATCCAATATTAAAGAACAAAATTACAAGTAAATTAGCGTAATCAATCCCCGGCAACGGCGCCAAAAACTTGTTGTGAAATAGCAAGTGCACCGCTTGTTCAAGTAATAAAATGATAAGTAGAGTTATCGTTCCCACGAGGATCGAAGCACTAACTTTAATTGTAATTTATAGTCTTTAAATTGGAAGAGAAATAGTATAATTGAAAGAATATGATTGTGATTTGGAGTTAAGAACTATAATAAAATTGAATTAAGATTAAGAAAATTCAAACGCGATGTAAATTAAAGATTATGCAGTAATGAGACATAATTGTGGTTAAAGCACAATTACCTCTGATCCCTACCTTCTGTAATTGAATTGGTTATTAACTTCGTTTACACTAATTATTTAAAAGATATATCTTAAGTAATTTAGTTAAACCCTGATTCTTCGGTCATTTAACCCTTTAGTCTAATTAAGAATTCTAATTCCTTAGCAATCCCTTCTTAAATTAAGCCTTGAGCTGATATATTTATTACTTTGCAATTCTACACCCCTATCCCTAGGTGATGTAAAGATTGTTACTCTACCGCTTTCAGAAACTAAAATCCCAATATCCCTATTGTGAATCCTAGCTCTTGAAACCCTAACAGATTGATCAAGTCTATTAAGGCAAAAGTAATTAAAGAACAAGATAGAGCAAAACAATTATCATAAACTGTATTAATACCAATTCAAATTACATAAGAGTTCACATTGGCTTTGGCTTCAACCACAATCAAAGAGGAATTAGCCAGACATGATTATGTCTGGCTTGAATACAATAATGATAAGGTAGATTAGAAAGAATACAAAGAATGAAGAATAAGCAAACCCCTCAATCCTGGCTTCCTTCTTGATCTTCCTCCTTTCTTGATCTCTTTCAATGCCTCTTCTTCCTTGTTTCTGCCTCTGTGTTCGTGTGTGTTCACTTCCTACTACTTTTCTATTTATATCTAGGTCATAAAAAAAACCTCATATATTTATTCTTATGTTATATTTAAGCTAATTCGTATTTCCCAAAGTCGCCCGCGCGGCTGGCTTGAGATTTGGCGCGACTAGCGTGGCATTCCAGTAAGTGTGGCGCGATCCGCGTAGCTCTGGCGCAACTGGCACCAGCTTCCAGTAAGTCCCACGCGATCAGCGTGGCCTTGGCGCGGTTGGCACGAGACTCCAGAAATCCTTAGCTCTTTATTTTGCTCCTTTTCTTCCTTTTCTTGGCTCCTAACATCAAAATTGCATAGAATCAGTGATAAACACAATAATGATGAACTTTGTACTTATTCTAGCATTTATTTGACATTTTATGCTTAGTTTCTTAATGAATTTAACCTAAAAACTACATATGCTAGTAGCATATCAGGGATATGATCCCATTGCTGCCACTAGATGGCTGCAAGTGTTAGAGAAGATCTTCACAGTGATGGAATGCCCAAACCATCAGAGACTTCTCTATGCTACATATCTGCTACAGGGAGATGCGCATGAGTGGTGGGTCACCACTTCACAGTTGCTGAGAGGCCAGGGTGAGACTATCACTTGGCAGACTTTTGAGACCCAATTCATGGACAGATATTTTCCTAGAGATGCTAGAGAGCAGAAGTATGCCGAGTTTAAGGGCCTTGTCCAGGGGCGGATGTCAGTGGATGAGTACTTGGCCAAGTTCAATGAGTTGGCTAAGTATGCGCATTTCAGGAGGGCTCTACCTGATTTAGAGGTTCTCACTGCTAAGTTCCAGAGAGGACTTAGAGAGAGCATTGAGGAAAAGATTGCGGGTAGTGGATCCCGAGATTTGGGCAGCCTGGTGAGACAGTGCCTCCAGGTGGAGGATATGATCAGGAGGTGCAGTGGCAGCTAGCCTAATCCTTCCGTGAGATAGGAGGTGAGAAGGCCCAGTGGTCTAGGCCCAGCCTGAAGGGGCAAGGACAGAGATTTGAGGGTTTATTATCCAGCAGACAGGTTCAAGAAGGGCCCCAGTCAGAGAGGATCACTACAGAGACCGGTTCCACCCCCCAAGTGTGCTATTTGTGGGAAGAATCATTGGGGAGTGTGTCCCACTGGTCAGTTTATATGCTATAGATGTGGCAAGCATGGCCATTATACTAGAGATTGCCCGCAGGCAGGCGACCGAGCTTTAGCCGCTCCAGTGATTTTCGTAGCACCCACCGTAGGCCAGACCTACATAGTGGATGCCAAAGAGGTAGCCAGAGCTCCTGACTTGATCAGAGGTATAATTCTGATAGATGATTATGATGTGAGAGTCTTGCTCAACTCTGGAGCTACTCATTCTTTCATTGAGGATCGTACTACTTTAGGACTGAACTTGCAGATGTTCAGATTTTCTCCTCCTATGGAGGTTACCACGGCTTCTAGGGAGTAGTGTCGAGTGGATATGTACTGCAGAGATGTGCAGTTTTAGTTTGAGGGCAATGAGTACAGTGTTGATCTGTATTGTCTTGCGATGCCTACCCTTGAGATTATTCTGGGTATGGATTGGTTGGCCAAGTATGACATTATGTTGGATTGTTGCAATAAGAAGGTCGTGGTGCCTTCAGATGGAGTTAGCTTGAGTTCTACTTCGTTCTTCGCGGTCTTGCAAGTTCGCAAGGCAATGAAGGGAAGAGCTCAGGGCTATCTTTTGTTGAGTGCAGCGGAGGAAAGGCAGGGGGTAGACCTATCAGAGATTCTGGTGGTGAGCGAGTTTGTTGATGTATTTTTGGAGGAGATTACATAGCTTCCACCTGAGAGGGGGATTGATTTCTCCATTGATTTGGTTCCAGGTGTAGGACCCATATCGATAGCTCCTTACCGTATGGCTCCTTTGGAATTAATGGAGCTAAAGGCGCTGCTTGAGGACTTGTTGTCCAAAGAGTTTATCAGGTCGAGTGTGTCTCCATAGGGAACACTGGTTATCTTCGTGAAGAAGAAGGATGGGAGTATGCATTTGTGTGTGGATTACAAGCAGCTGAATAAGGGTACTATAAAGAATAAGTATCCTTTGCCTCGGATTGATGATATGCTAGATCAGTTGAGGGGAGCCTGTGTGTTTTCCAAGATAGACCTGCGATCTGGATATCACCAGATTCGAATTAAGCCCGAGGACATACCGAAGACTGCATTCAGTTCTAGGTATGGTCATTTTGAGTGTCATTCCATTCGATCTCACGAACGCCCCGGCAGTGTTCATGGATTATATGAACCGGATGTCCTGACCTTACTGGGATAAGTTCATAGTGGTATTCATTGATGACATACTGATCTACTCCAGTAGTGAGGAGGAGCATGCCGAGCACCTCAAGACTGTTCTTCAGAAATTGAGGAACGACCAATTGTATGTCAAACTGTCGAAGTGCAAGTTTTGGCTATCAGAGGTGAAATTCCTTTGCCACGTGATTTCTGGAGCTGGGGTAGCAGTTGACCCTAGTAAGATAGAGGCTGTGATGACTTGGGAGAAACCCAAGAATGTTTCAGAGATCCGGAGTTTCCTTGGACTGGCAGGTTACTATCGAAGGTTCATTCAGGGGTTCTCACAGATGGTGTTACCCTGTTTGTCTGGACTCATGAATGTGAAGAGTGCTTCCAGAGATTGAAGGAAAGGTTGACCACAGCTCCGATGTTGACTCTTCCTAATCCTGAGGAAAGTTTCGAGGTTTATTGTGATGCTTCCAAGCAAGGGCATGAATGTGTGCTGATGCAGGAGAAAAGAGTGGTTGCCTATGCGTCCAAGCAACTGAAGATGCATGAGGAGAACTATCCTACCCATGATTTAGAGCTAGCAGCAGTGGTCTTTGCTCTAAAGATATGGAGGCACTACCTATATGGTGCCAAGCTAATGGTGTTCAGCAACCACAAGAGTCTCAAGTACTTGTTTGACCAGAAGGAGTTGAATATGAGACAGAGGTGATGGATGGAATTCCTCAAAGATTATGACTTTGAGTTGAGATACCATCCCAGAAAGGCCAATGTAGTGGTAGATGCCTTGAGTAGGAAGCATGTGAGCATAGCTTGCATCATGATTAAGGATTGCAGGCTGATAGAGGATTTCAGAGATATGTACCTGACCATGGTTGAGGGTGACCAGGGTCTCGAGTTGAGAGAGACCAAGGTTGATAAAGAGTTGATTATGAGGATTCGAGAAGCCCAATAACGTGATGATGATGTGGAGTCCCTGATTGGATAGAAGGATGTTTCTTGGGAGAATCATGACTTGGTGTTATACCAAGGAAGAGTTACGGTGCCTAAAGGCTAGTTAGTGGATGCAGTTCTATCTGAGGCTCATAAGGGCTAGTTTAGCACTCATCCAGGTGCCACCAAGATGTATTAAGACCTTAAGAGGAACTTCTGGTGGTCATGGATGAAGAGAGCCATAGCTGAGCATGTGGCTAAGTGTCTGGTATGTCAGAAGGTGAAGATTGAGCATCAGAGACCGTCAGGCCTACTACAGCCTTTGTAGATTCCAGAGTGGAAATGGGATAGCATTTCCATGGACTTCGTAGTTGGACTACCGAGGACTCAGACTTGATGTGACTCCATCTGGGTGTTTGTTGATAGGCTGACTAAGTCAGTTCACTTATTACCTGTTCGGATTGACTATATCACAGAGAGTTTGGCTCAGCTATATGTCAAAGAGATTGTCAGACTGCATGGTGTCCTAGAGAGCATTGTCAGTGATATAGATTCGAAGTTCACCTCTAGGTTTTGGGGTGCTCTTCAGGAGGCTTATGGGACCCAGTTGAGGCTCAGCACAACCTACCACCCACAAACCGATGGTTAGACATAGACGACTATTCAGACTCTGGAGGACATGTTGAGAGCTTGTACTTTGGAGCAGGGCACTAGGTGGGATAGATATCTACCACTGGTGGAGTTCTCGTATAATAATAGCTTCCATGCTAGTTTGGGCATGACACCCTATGAGGCATTGTATGGTCGGAGGTGCAGGGCTCCTACTTGCTGGACTGAGGTAGGGGAGAGACAGCTTCTTGAACCTGAGATGGTTTAGGACACTTCTGAGCAGATCCGCATGATTAGAGATAAGCTATTGCGGGCTCAGAGTCAGCAGAAGAGCTATTACGATAGCAAGCACCTCCCATTGTAGTTTGATGAGGGCGATCATGTATTTCTAAGGTTATCTCCAGTCATAGGTGTTGGACGGGCATTGAGCGTGAGGAAGCTCAGTCCTAGGTTCATTGGTCCTTACCAGATTCTCTAGAGAGTAGGACCAATGGCCTACAGGCTAGCTCTGCCTCCCCAATTGTCAGGGCTGCATGATGTTTTCCATGTGTCGCAGCTGAGGAGGTATGTGCCAGACCCTTCGCACGTGGTGGAGCCTGAAACCGTTCAGATTAGGGAGAATTTGACTTGTCCTACACGGCCAGTACGGATCCTTGACAGAATGGAGAAGCAGATTCGGAGTAAGACTATTCCCATAGTCAAGGTACAATGGGAAGGGAGGACACCTGAGGAGGCGACTTGGGAGAGGGAGCAAGAGCTTTTACAGCTATACCCCGAGTTACTTGACAGGTATGGGTTCGAATTTTGTGGTCAAAATTCTTTAAAAGGTGGGGTGAATATAATAACCAATTCTAAAAAAAAAAAAAAATTGGCTGAGCCCTCTAGATTCCAGCGTGAATAGTGTTAGACGCGGCGCGAATAGCGTCAGATACGGTGCCAGTAGCACCAGAGCAGCATCGGTTGCGCGGGAGGTACGTCAGATGATACACAAAGAGAAGTATGTGCAAAGATCGAGATGATACACAAAGAGAAAACATTTTCCATTCTAGATGCTTGGTGAATGGAAAGGTTTGTTGTATAATCATTAATGGAGGAAGTTGTACTAATGTTGCAAGAACTAGATTAGTGGAGATGCTTAGTTTAAAAACTACCCTTTACCCTAAACCTCATAAGTTGCAAGGGTTGAGTGATAATGGTGAGTTGGTTGTGGATAAGCAAGTGTTACTTACATTCTCCATTGGAAAGTATGTTGATAAAGTGCTTTATGATATGGTTCCCATGGAAGCTGGCCATGTGTTGCTTGGAAGACCTTGGCAATATGATAGAGATGCTGTCCACAATAGGGTCACCAATCGCTATTCCTTCTTCCATAAAGGTAAAAAGGTAGTTCTCTCACCTTTGTCTCCAAGTGAGGTGTGTGAAGATCAAATAAAAATGATATTAAAAAGAGAAAAAGAAAAGAAATCAAAGAAGAAAAGAGTCATTTGAAAGAGAAAAGCCGAAAAGAAAAGATGGCAAAAAGAGTGAAAAGAAAGAACAAAATAAAGAGACAAAAAGAGTGAAAAACAATTAGTAAAAAAGAGAGTTTGTTCATTAAACATAAGGAGGTAAAAAAAGTGATGCTATCTAGATAACAAATGTATTTACTCATTCCAAATTACATGTGCCTTTGAGTTGCCTCAAGGTTTTGATATACTCTTAAAGGAGTTTGAGGATGTCTTTCCACAAGGCATTCCCCATGGCTTGTCTTCTTTAAGAGGCATTGAGCATCAAATAGATCTTATTCCTGGAGCTTTACTTCCTAATAGGGTTGCCTATAGGAGTAATCCGGAAGAGACAAAAGAGATCCAAAAA
>QARZ01040990.1:0-23586 GCA_013407115.1 Glycine latifolia
ACTTTATTACTTGTTAAACGATCGGTGCACTTGCCGTAAACATATTCGCATAAATCGCTCAACAATGTATGATTCTGCAGGCTTCCAATCTTCTCCAAAGGTGCTTCAATGGCTTCTTCCTTGGCAATCTCTCTAAACCTCTGTAAAAGCTCTCCCCTTTTTGACCCAGTGGCCTCCTTTTATGCCCCAAAATGTCCTAGGTTTTATTCCAGTAAGTCTGCACAATTCCCCCCACTGAACCAATTTAAATCTTTTTAATTGGAGAGCCAATGAGCTTCTCACGCGATTCGCGTGAACTCCCACGCTAATCGCGTGAGTTGTTCGAGTTGAAAATGTTGTCCTGTGACTTCTCGCACTAATCGCGTGGATGTTGGCACTGGTCGCGTGACTTATTCGAACTGAATGCTTGAGTTTGATAGAATGGCGTGACTCGTGTGGTAGTTGGCGCGACTCGTGTGACTTGTTCGAACTGAGGTACTGTGTTTTATCATCTGGCGCGGATCGCGTGGATGTTGGCACAATTCGCGTGGGAGCTTCGAGAGCATTGGCTTGTTCTTTTTAGCTTCTTTTCCTCTGTTGTTGGTTCCTAAATGATAAAATACTAAGAAACTTAATAAATATGCAATTAAGTAATAATTCACTAATTCCTAAGCTAATTTACTAACTCTTAAACAATTTATTAATGAATTAAGTCTAAAAAATACTATATGCTAGAAGCATATCAATGGGGTTGTTACAAAATTTGCATTCAGTTAGTGCTCCACCATTGTTATAATACAGCATGCCATCCACACAACAATCAATCCTTTTAGCCTCCAATCCCAACTTTGATACTAACCTCTTGGCATCATAAATTGTTTTTGGCAAACACTCTTTTATCAATGTTACATCCAAAATCATTTTTGAAAAAAACTCTAAGCACTAGTTAGGAACATTCCAATTGGACTTGCAAGCTAAAAGCCTCATGGATATTGATAATTTTGCGTCTGATGCCCCTTCATACAATGGATTATTCGCCTCCACCAATAAATTGTACAATCTTTGAGTATCTTTATTTGGAGGTTCTTCCATATTATTTGAGTTTCGAGCTTCAAATATCCCAGGTTGCCAAAGAGCATCACACACCATTTCTTGCATTATGATAAATTGTTCAACTTGAGCCACATCTGCTACACTGTTGATGCATCCATGTAACTATTGTCATCATTTAAATCAACATGCAACATATCTTCACCATGATCAACCTAAATACAATAATTAGGCATGAACCCATTTTTGTAAAGGTGAACATTCACAATTCTATCCTCCAAAATCCTAGTACAATCTCATTTAACTCAAGGACATCTAATCCCCCATCATTGTCATAACAATCTTAATGACTAGCTTTGCTTACAAACTCTTCAGCCCCCTCAACAAAAGAATCTTTCAAACCAATTCTACCACTATAACATCTATTGTACATCCAATGAGGATTCAAATGAATATAGTTCAAATTATTTAAGTAAATTAAGAGCAAATTATTGCAACCTCCTTTAAGGTTTGCACTAATTGCAAATTTTTTCCTTATTTTTTTTATTTTACACAAAATCTCTCGACTTTTATGATCTCGTTATACTTACACTTAATTCCATTTATTTTTCAAATCAAGTGGTTGACACGGGACTTTTAAGAAAATTGTAATCTTGAAGTTATCCACATCTCCTGTACTGTACAAAATTGAGAAAATACATGTGGCCACTTATGTGGGACCTTCTGTACACATGTCTACCCTCCATATCAGCCCTGTGATAGAAACGCAGATGTCAAACCTCAGTAGCCGGGTCATCCTGGCTGACAAATTATCTGTTACACTTATTTATTCAAATAAGTGTAACCACTTTATCTCCTAATAGATCTCAGGCATTATCTACAAGTTGTTACTTATCTACAAGTAACAGACTACCAACAAGGTACACATTATCTTTAATTTGAATTATAACAGCCTGCAATTATCTGTTTATCTTATCAACAAAGGCCCAAGGCGCGTACTCCACGCTATTAGCCTCTTTATATGCTTCACTGTCATATAATTGATGTACTTACTTGAGCGTCAGAGTAATTTCCTTTGTTTTGTAGGTCCCTCCTAGACCACATCCACCTTTGTTCATGGTAATTTCAGATTTTGGTAAGAACATCTTCTTTGTTTAAAATCCCTATTTTTGGCACACCATTACTGAATGTTTATAAGCCACTATTGTTGTTAAGTCTGGTGAAGCTAGTGGTCATTTTTTTTTTTGTGGATGAAGCTTTCTAGTTCATGGTTATGTTCATAGTGTTGATTTTATTTTTTCATTATTTATGATGTTTGATAACAACTGTCGAATTGTTACAAAACAAATAAAACTAGGATAATGTTGCAGTACAAGGATAAATAGGTCAACTAGGAGATACAATTCACTTTAGTTCCTAACACAATCCATAGATAAACAACTGGGGGAATTTCAATGAATGGTTTGCATGCAACGAATTAAAATTATAGAAACACAAACATGAATTGCAAAAAATGTAGAAACTGATAGAATTGATGAAAGATGTTGTGAAATAGATTCAACAATATCAATCCAATTCACCAAACCAAGAAATTCGAATTATCATAGTTCTTCAGATAATGATCATATTATGAAGGTTCATTCAATGTCAATAGAAGCAGTTCAATCGAATTAACTCCTAAATCAATTGAAATAACAAATCAAATCAAAATATCATCCAAATAATCTATGATTAAAATTTGAAATTAGGAAATGAATCTATAACCTAAACGATTTTCAATCCTAAGAACATTCTTAATCATGAAAATCGAAAATAGGGTTGAAGAAGAAGAAGATGAACATTCACATAGAAATTGAAATATCAAACCAGAACTCAAATTCTCCTTGCTTGGACTGGATCATTGGATTGATTGATTGTTTATCCTTTCATGATTATCATTAGTGGAAGAGCCACGAAATTTATGTAAGAAAATAGAAGAACAAAATTGAAAAGAAGAAAAATGAAGAACAATGAAGAATAGTTGAAAAAAAAAAGAGAAAGAGATTGATCCTAAAAACTTGCACAAGAAGCTAGAAATTTTGTTTGTACAAAATGAATTAACTAACTACACTATTATATAGTGACTGAATTAGTACAAAAGGATGGGCCCTGATTAGGTCATCTAATCTAACTAATTAAGCTAATTACACAAATCAAAGCCCCATCTCGTAGCCCAAAGCTTAGGTGTAGAGGTCCTGACTTCCAAGCCTAAAATGATCCTCAAATCGGTAGAATTTGCCAAGCTTATCTTAAAAATAATTGTAGCTTTTTTCCTTATCTTTCCAGGGACTACTCATATGCTCCATTTGGAGTTATGTAGAATCCTATAGGTCCTGCACAATGAAGATAGGTCAAGGAAGCACAAAATCCTAAAATAAGCAACAATTATCAATTAAGCCCAATTATTTGCCTAAGAACAAAACTGAGTTAAAGTGAGGAAATAAGAATCCAAGTGAAGGAAAACAAGCTATGAAGAATAGAAAAATAGTAACCTAAAAACGCTCAATCAAATTCCCCCAAACTTTATCTTTTGCACTCTTGGGCAAATAAAAGAAAGACTAAGAAAAATCAAACTAATGTAAACCACAAACTAAAAGAAAGGTATGAACAAGGCACACACATTTTTCAATGGATCCTAACAATGCACAAAAGTGAGAAAGATGAAAAATGAAAGAGTGATATCAAGGTAACAAGAAATCCATGAATACATGATCACAAAGTGCAAAGTGAAAATGTAATCAAGTCAAAATTAAGAATGTACCAAGGTTATAGAAATCTCTCAAAGAACAACACTCAATCTCACCAATTTCTTCCTCAAATTTCCTAACTCCTTCATGGGAAATTCCAGCAACAGCATGCCATACGTCTGCAGTGATTTCCATGACCACTCCATTCACTTGGGAACGGATAGTTCCATCCATGCTAACCTTTGCACGGTGTAGAACACCTTGACCAATTCAAGGTAGAAGGTACCCCTCATCTCAACAAACTTCTTCAAACCTTGAGCTTCTATCATAGCAGGGAATTGGAATCCCTCAGCAACGAACCAATCAAGGACAAGATACTTAGGAGGACAAACCAATTTTGTGGCATTGAACTGCATATAGTTCTTTCTTTCATCTTCATCAGTGAACCAGGAATTGAACCTGTTCACTGCAACATTGGATGATTCTCCAGCCTTTCTTTTGCTGGATTTGATTCTTTTGGGGGCAGACATGGTGAGTTTTGGGTTGAAGAAAGAATGGGCAGAGGCTTGGAATATGAGAGACAGAGGCAGAGCACAGAAATTGTACAATTTGCAGAAGAGAGGGAGAGAGATTTTAAGGTGTGAGATTTCTCCTTTTGAAAGCTTGTATTTATAGAGTTCTTTGGAGGTTTATTTGAATTTCAAATCTTACCAACAACTATTTCGAGTTTCAAGAGGATTTATTGCTCAGAAACAAGTTTAAAATTTGAATTTAAGATAAGATTGTCAGTTTAGATTTAAAAAAAAAATTGCAGCTTTTGCAGAAATGCCATAGATAATCGATTATGTAAGCCTTGTAATCAATTATTTCAAGGTAAACAGGGTCACTGAAACACAACATAATTGATTAATACAAGGTGTAATCAATTACTCTAGTGAGTTTTGTAAACTGATTCAATTTCCAGACATTCAGTAATCGATTACCATCTTGTGTAATCGATTATTCCAGTGAAAATTTAATTCTGAACAAGCTTTGAACCTCAAGTGATCGATTAATTCATTAATGTAATCAATTACTCCAGTGAATTTATATTTCTGGATTCTATTAAAACTTCAAGTAATCGATTAATTTGTTAAAGTAATCAATTATTCCAGTGATGTTTTCATTTTGAAATGCACTGATAGTACCAAGTAATTGATTAATTCGCACTGTAATCGATCACTCCAGTGAAGTTTTGGCTCTAAATTTGTCTCTAAACTTCAAATAATCGATTATTCCACATAGTAATTGATTACTCTAGTGAATTATGCAGATTGAATAGTGTATTTCAACAGGATTTTCAATTTCAATCATATTTGATGCATGGTCAAGTTTAAGTGAAAATCCATGTAGTAAGGTATATAATAAGCATGCTAGCATATATTGGACTCATCAAGGATACCTAGCATGTTTCTAAGATCATAGAATCTATCTCTAGATAAAGGTTTGTTAAAGATATCATCCAATTGATTGTTAGTATCAATAAACTCAATTTTGCTGTTACCCTTTTGGATGTGATCCCTGAGAAAATGATGTCTAATCTCTATGTGTTTTGTCCTTGAGTGCATGACTGGATTCTTTGATAGGTTTATTGCACTTGTGTTGTCACACAGTAGGGAAATTTCATTCATCTCCACACCAAAATCTTGGAGTTGTTACTTAAGCCACAAACTTTGTGCACAATAACTTCCAGCTGCTATGTATTTAGCTTCTGCCATTGAAAGAGCAACACATGATTGCTTATTACAATGCCATGAGATTAGTGAGCTTCCCAACAAGTGGCATGTTCCACTAGTGCTTTTCCTATCAAGTTTGCAACCTACAAAATCATAATCTGAGTAGCCAATTAAATTCAGTGATGCACCTTTGAGATACCAAAGACCAACTCTTGGAGTTGATTTGAGGTATTTCATGATTCTCTTGACTGCTGTAAGGCTTGCACACAAACACACACTCAACATTATATCTGGTCTACTTGCAGTCAAGTACAACAAAGATCCAATCATTCCTCTATATTTTGACTCATCAACCTTCTTCCCTTTTTCATCTAAATCAAGGTAGGTTGATGTTGCCATAGGAGTTGCGACATCTTTGCTTTTCTCCATGTCAAACTTTTTGATCACTTCAAGGCAATATTTAGATTGGCTAAGAAATGTTCCATTCTTTATTTGCTTCACTTGAAGTCCAAGAAAGAATGTCAATTCTCCCATCATAGACATTTCAAACTCATTCTACATAGAGATAGAAAATTCTTTGCACATAGAATGATAAGTAGAACCAATATTATATCATTAAAATATACTTGAACCAATAAGATATAATTGTCATGCTTCTTAATAAACAAGGTTTTGTCAACTTGTCCTCTTATGAAAAATTGGCTAAGCAAGAAGTTGCTCAACCTTTCATACCAAGATCTAGGAGCTTGTTTCAGTCCATAAAGAGTTTTATTTAGTTTAAAAACATGGTTTGGATATTTGAAATCAGCAAAACCAGGAGGTTGATCAACATAGATTTCCTCCTCAATATATCCATTTAAAAAAGAACTCTTTACATCCATTTGAAACAGTTTAAAATCCATTAAGCATGCATATGCAAGTAGTAACCTAATGGTCTCTAACCTTGCTTCTAGAGCATAGGTCTCTTCATAGTCGATGCCTTCCTCTTGGTTGTAACCTTTTGCAACCAATCTAGCTTTATTTCTGACTATGATACCACTCTTATCAAGTTTGTTTCTAAAAACCCACTTGGTGCAAATAGGTTTGTGAGAAGAAGGTCTAGGAACAAGTTCACAAACTTCATTTCTCTTGAATTGATTTAGTTAATCATGCATGGCAATCATCCAATGTTCATCAAGTAAAGCTTGTCAATGCTCTTAGGTTCAATTTATGAAACAAAAGCCATATCACAACAGAGATTTCTTAGTGAAGATCTAGTAGATACTCCCTTAATGACTTCACCAATTATGTTGTCAAGGGAGAGATCTCTTGTAGTTCTCCAATCTTTAGGCTTTTGGATAGGTATTCATTGTTCCATTTCTACCATTGGCTCTTCCTTTTCCTTTCCCTTTGCTCCATTAAGCTGTACATACTCTTCTATTGGACCTGCATTAATATCACAGTTATTTTCCTCTTGAGAGGAATTGGACTCATCACAAATAACATGTATTGATTCTTACATGCATAAAGTTCTTTTATTAAAGACTCTATACGCTTTACTTTGTAATGAATATCCAAGGAAGCTGGCTTCATCAGCTTTTGCATCATATTTTCCAAGAGATTCTTTACCATTGTTTAATACAAAACAGTTGCAGCCAAATGTTTTTAAGTGAAAGATGTTTGGTGTTCTACCTTTGTATAGCTCATAAGGAGTTTTCTTTAAAATAGGCCTTGTGAGTAATCTATTCAAAGTGTAGAAAACTGTGCTCACAGCATCAGTCCAAAAATGTGTAGGCAAATTTGTCTCAATAAGAAGAGTTCTTGCTCCTTCTTCAAGAGATCTATTTTTCCTCTCCTCAATACCATTTTGTTGAGGTGTTCTTGGAGCTGAAAAATTGTGGTTGATTCCATTTTCTTCATAAAACTTTTCAAAATACTCATTTTGGAATTCACCCCCATGATCACTTCTTATTGAGATAATTTTGCATCCTTTTTCATTTTGAATGAGCTTGGCTAATTTTCTAAATTCCATGAAAGCATCATTCTTGGATCTTGTGAACAAAATCCATGTGAATCTTGAATAGTCTTCAACAATAACAAGCCCATAAAAATTACCTCCTAAGCTCATACTTCTAGAAGGACCAAATAAATCCATATGAAGCATTTCAAGGGGTCTTGAGGTGGAAACAACATTTTTATTTTGAAAAGAAATATTGGTTTGTTTCCCCTTTTGACAAGCATCACATAGTTTGTCCTTTTCAAACTTTAGTTTAGGTAAGTCAATGACTAAGTCTTTTCTTATAAGCTTGTTCATGTGATGCATGTTAATGTGGCATGCCCTTCTATGCCATAGCCAAGATTCTTCAACTTTACTTACTAGACAATTAGTGTTGTGAATTAATGCTTGTTCTATAGAGAGTAATTAGATATTACCTTTTCTTTTACCTATATGTATAACCTCACCGGATTGACCAGCACATATTAAACAGCAATTTTCACTGAAGGAAACTTTGAATCCTTTATCACATAATTGGCTTATGCTTAGGAGATTGTGCTTTAAACCTTCCACATAGAGAACATTTTTTATCATGGTTTTAAAGTTGTCTCCTATATTTCCTTCTCCAACTATCTTCCCTTTGTTGTTGTCACAATAAGTAACAAATCCTCCATCTTTTAGAGTAACATTTTTAAGCATGGATATGTCACTTGTCATGTGTCTAAAGCATCCACTGTCAAGATACCATAATGATGATTTTGCTCTAAAGGAACACCTGCAACAATCTAATTAAATGACAAATAAAGGTACCCAATTTAAGTTGGGTCCACAGGGGTTAGTTGTTTTTCTCTTTTTCTTAGGGACCCAAATGCATTCTGCATTAGGCACATAGAATCTTCTAGCATAGCACCTATGAGATGTATGACCTTCTTCATGCAATAATTGCAAGTTACAAATTTTGATGCTCTTTCAAAATGAGTCAATTGATGATACTTAGTTTTTGAAAAGCTTCTTTGATTCTTCTGTTTTGGTGGTACAAACTTTGTTTTTCCAAAAGGTTTTGCTCTATGTTTGTAACCCAAACCAGAAGTATCTCCAGCATACTTTTGTATACTAAGCATTTGATTTAAGCTACATTTCCCTCTATAGAGTCTTTTCAAAAGTTCAACTAGGTAAGAATTTTTTAAAAGCAATAACATGTATTTTTCACCTTGACTCTTTTGTAATCATCAAATTCCTTTTGTAAGGCATTGCATTTATCTACATTTGATGAAGAGGAGGCACATACACATCCATTCATTTTGTAGCTTGAAACAAGTTTTTCATTTTCTTCTTTCAAGTTATAAATTTCAGATTGCATTGCAGCAATTTTGGTAACATGTCATTTAAGATTACTTTTCAGCCTATTGTTGGATTTTGCAAATTTTTGAGCCTCTTCATGCATTTCATGGAAAGCATCAACAACTTGATTAAATTCAGAATTTACCTCAGATTCACCACTTGAGAAATCTTCATCTTCACTAATTGTGGAAGTGAAACATACATTTGCTTCTTTATTCTCACTTGTTGATCCAGAAGTTGTTGAGTCATTGTCTTCCCATGCTATGTAGGCTTTCTTTGGCTTTCCTTCTTTCTTTGCCTTATTTTCACCTAATTACTTCTTCAAAAAGATAGGACATTCAAATTTAATGTGGCTAGGCTTACCACATTTGAAGCAAGTGAAGTTGGTGGTGTTGTTGCTGTCATTTCTTTTGTTGAACTTTGACAGCTTTCTATTTTTGTTCTTCTTAAAAAACTTGCTGAATTTTTTGACTATTAGGTTCATATGTTCATCACTTTCATCTTCTCTTGAGTCTTCTTCTTTTTCCACATTAGATGATGCAATTTTCAAGGCTATACTCTTGTGTTTCTTATCTCAGGAAATGAACCCATATAATCAATACCCCATACATCAAAAATCTCACAGAAAATAATAGGCTACTGAGGCATCTTATGCTTATGTGAAATGGTCCTTCTTGCTCTCTAACACTCCTCACAAGTGTTGGAAAAGTGATGAGCATCTCTACACATGGTAGGCCAATAGAACCCACAATCTAACACCCTTCTAGCGGTCCATTGAGGACCAAAATGACTATCGGTATGTGTGCCATGACAAAATTAAAGAATAGATTGAATTTCATGATCTGACACACACCTGCGAATCACTTGGTCACTACCAAACCTCTACAAATAAGGATCATTCCACACATAATATTTAACATTGAAAACAATATGAAAGCACACAATTAACTAAGGGGGGTGAATTAGTTAAAACAAGGACTTTAAAAATTTCTTTGAAACTAGCAGCGGATTAAAGATCGTATCACAAGTACACCCTTTTTAAAACTGAAACTTTCAATCAATCAAGACTCACCCTTCACTTTAAGCAATAGCAGAAAAACTATCTGTTGATCTTGGAAAGATTAACCAAAAGATTAGCAATTAAAGACAACAAGATGAGAATAAGAGAACACCAAATCTATACTGGTTCATTCCTCAAAAAGAGAAGCTACATCCAATTTCTTCTTACCAAACCTTGGCTAGAGTTCCACTATAACAAAATATGTTCTTTACAAGCTTACAAACAATCACTCTTTATCAACCCTAGATAAAGATCTAAAATCTAAAACCCCCTATTAGACTTCTAATGACCAAGACATAGAGAAACCTTTCTCTTCTCTTCCCTCTAGAGAAACCCACTCTAGAAAAGCTTTAAAGAACCTCTTTGAGATAGGAACTTACAAGAACACAAGTAAAAATGAATTACTACAAGAGTTTATAGGAGAGATACAACCTTATGATCCACAGAATGAAAGTGAATGAATTTACCAATCTGAAATTAGGTTGACAGAAAGCAATCTTCAAATCAGCTCTTCAAGAAAACTCTTTTCAAATATTGTCCAAAACAATTTTATAAATGATTCATGTGATTCTTGGTTTTTGGAACAAGAGCTATGAATTTCAATATATCTTTTCTCAGAATCAGAGGGATTTTGGAAATGATGAAAAATTTGAAGTTTCAAGTTCTTTTCAAAACAAAAGACCCAACGACTTTTATAGAAAACTGTTTTAACTAAATGTAATCGATTAAATCGTCCATGTAATCGATTATTTTAACTAAAGTAATCGATTAAAGTGTTCTTAGTTATTTCTGGAAAAGATATATGAGCAATGTAATCGATTAAACTGCTATGTAATTGATTATCATAATTAGTCTAGATTCAAAAATGTACTGATGTAATTGATTACGATTAGATGGCAATCGATTAACATAGGAAGACGTATTCTGTGTTTTTGTACTGTGTAATCGATTATCATTACCTTGTAATTGATTAATTAGTTCTTCATGGCTTAAGTAATAGATTACCAATTCTGGCAATCGATTAAGTCAGTGCAGGATGTGATTTTTCAAAACTTAACCATGAGAAATTGACTTCTCTATGCAAACATAAAAATCTTATGCTTTTTCACAAATCATGTGACTTAATTAAAAACATGTATGCATGCCAATGGATGAATTTTATGCAATGCAAGGGATCATAAGATGAGGCTCTCAAACAACTTAACAAATTACAAATGCATTCAATTGAATGGCATGTAAGAAGCTAAAATCTGTCTAAGACACATGGCTTCATCCTTGTCTTAATCCTCTTCCAACTCCCCCTATTTCTAACAAGCATCACTCTTAAGTTTATCTATTTGAGACCTAGATGCATGAGGTGCGACAATAGATGCAACAATGAATTTCACAATGTCAGTAAACCAAGGTGTAATGTGTGATGAATGAAAATGCATCAAATGTTCATCAGGGAAATTATCCCTAATAGGAAAAGACTCAAGAGGTCCCTTAATCCTGCTTAAATGATCAGCAACCAAGTTTTCTGCAGCACTCATGTTCTTAATCTCAATATCAAACTACTGAAGAAGAAGCATCCACCTGATTAATCTAGGTTTAGCATTAGGCATCTTCAACAAGTAACTCAAAGTTGCATGGTCAGTAAAGAAAGTGATATGGGAGCAAAGCAAATAAGATATGAATTTATCTAAAGCAAAAACAATAGCCAAAAGCTCTTTCTCAGTGGTGGTGTAGTTAACATGGGCTGCATCTAAAGTGCATGAAGCATAAACAATGACAAGAGATAGTTTATCAACTATCTTTGACAACACAGCCCCAAGTGCATAGTTAGAGACATCACAATGAGCTCAAAGGGAAGCTCTCGATCTGGTGATTGCATTATGAGAAACATAAAAAGCCTTTTCCTCACCTCCTCAAATGCCTTTTTGCAAGGATTGGTAAGCACAAAATTTGCATCCTTTTGGAAAAGCTTGGACAATGGCAGGGCAATCTAGCTGAAATCCTAGATGAATCTCCTATAAACACCTACATGCTCAAGAAAAGAACGCACTTCCCACACAGAAGCGGGGTGAGGTAGAGAAGTAATAACATCAATCTTGACTTTATCTACCTCATACCTCTACTAGAGACCAAATGCCCCAAGGCTATACCCTCATGTACCATAAAATGACATTTCCCCACATTAAAAACAAGGTTAGTATACATCAATCAAGAACTCTAGAGAGTCTATCCAAACATGCATCAAAAGATGAACCATAAACAGTGAAATAATCCATAAACACCTATATGCAACTCTCTAATAAATCATAAAATATGCTCACTACACACCTTTGGAAGGTTCCAAGAGCGTTGCATAGGACAAATGGAATCTTGGTATAGGCAAATGTGCCAAATGGACAGGTGAATCTGGTCTTGTGTTGGTCCTTCGGTGCAATATAAATCTGCATGTAACCTGAAAGCAATAATGTGATTTACCTGCTAACCTCTCATGAACTTGGTCAATGGATAGGAAAAAGAAATGGTCCTTGTGAGTTGTCTGATTAAGTCTCCTATAGTCAATGCAAACTTGCCAACTGTTGGCTACTTTAATCGAGATCAATGAAGAACAATGAAGAATAGTTTAGAGAAAAAAAGAGAAAGAGTTTGATCCTAAAATCTTGCACAAGAAGCTAGAAATTTTGTTTGTAACAAAATGAAGTACCAAACAAACTAACTAACTACACTAATATATAGTGACTGAATCAATATGAAAGAATGAACCCTTATTAGGCCCATCTAATCTAACTAATTAAGCTAATTACGCAAATCAAAGTCCAATCTCATAGTCCAAAGCTCAAGTGCAGAGGTTCTAACTTTCAAGCCTAAACTGATCCTCAAACTGGAAGAATTGGCCCAAGCTTAACTCTAACAAAATTGTAGCTATTTTCCTTAGCTTTCAGGGACTACTCATGTGCTCCATTTGGAGTTTTGTAGAATCCTATAGGTCCTACACAAGGAAGATAAGTCAAGTAAGCACAAAATTCAAAAATAAGTAACAATTATTAATTAAGCTCAATTATTTTCCTAAGAACAAAACTGAGTTAGAGTGAGAAAATAAGAATCTAAGAGAAGTCAAATAAGCTAAGAAGAATAGAAAAATATTAAACTAAAAATACTCAATCAATGTTCAATTGAGATGGAAGAGATTGCTTCATTTTTTGGCCTTTTGAGATTAATGAATAGGGATTACCTATCACTACGGAGGAGAACACGAGTGCGAAAGGATGTGTGGAACAAAAAAGCTATTGAGGCTCACACTATTTGGGTCACTTAAAGTGAGGGACAATTTTGGATTTTCATAAAAATGAATTAAAATTAATGTAAATTAATTTTAATTTTTAAATGGTAGATTAACATCTTCAAAGTAGTGGATGCCAAATAAATGGTTAAAAAGGGAAAGAAAAGTGTAATTAGTGCAAATCTTAAGGAAAATTGTTGTAATCTTCTGTAGATGTAATAACAAGTAGTAGACAAACGATGTGCATTCAATAATTAAGGTCAAGAGGATCTTCCTCAATTGATTAAACAAAGTGCGTGAGTTATTATAAACCTCTTGATACGATCTTCAATTTTCACCTATAAAAAAATTCAATAATTAAGGGACTTATGTTTAACAACTGCCACATAATAAACCCACTCATCAATAAAAAGAAACAAGCCCAAAACTGTAAAACCCAAATGCAAGCATAAAAGAGACCAAATATAAACTCACAAGAGAATAAGTTAATATGAAAAAGGAAATATAATGAAATTAGGTAGACTAAGACTTAAGAGACCAGCAATAGATAAGAAAAAAAAATGAAAACTAAGATAATGAAAAGTGAACTAAGACTTTAGAGGCAAAGAATTGAGGATAATATATAAGAATTGCAAGAAGATACAAAGAAATGAAAAAAATTTAAAATTGAAAGAAAAATGAATGCATGAAATAGTAAAGAAGGAGCAATAAAATGAAAAGATCAAAAGCACGAAGAATTGCCAACAAGTACAATAAGGAAGAAAATTAAATTACATTAACAAGAAACAAAAGGACAATAACGTGTAAGAAAAATGAAGCAGAAATGCAAGAAAAATAAATCAGCGTAAAATAATTGCACTGAATACGAAACCTTAATTCTCTATCGCTTAATAGGATTTTACGAGTTCTTTAAGATTGTCACCGTCAATTACAACAAAATAACTACCTATAAACTTAAAGAATTAATACATCCTATATTATAACTAATTATATTAAAATAAAAAAACAAAAAAGTCTTAACATACAATAATAAATTCTTATTTCGTAGTACTGATTCGGATTACCAAAAATCACAATCCAACATTAAATAAGCCAAAATAGCAACTCTCCCTCACGCAGAAAAGCAACCATCAACCGTCCAATTGCCTTGCCAAGACGCAAGAAGTTGCCAAAAACCATTATGTGAATATTTCTAGATCTTGTCATGAATGAAGTAATTTTAGTTTTTTTTAGGAGATGCAAATTTAGTTTAGCCTCTGGTTCTGATTTTAGTTTACCATTGTCTTCGACAAATCGGCTACTAAAGTTTTCGAGGCTTTAGGAATTTGAAATTTTTTTCAAAAGATTCAAGAAATAAATGCTAAAGGAAAGGAGAAACAAAACATAAATATGATTGTAAGTCATATCTAGAGGCTCTATAGTTTTTTCTAGAGGAAGTGTTATGTTCCTCATGCAAATGTTCTACCGAACAGATGGTTTCGATCAGGTAATAAAGGATCCAGTTCATGTTTTAAGGAATTTGAAGTTAATGATTTAATACTTCGAATAGGAGAAACCATTGAAGGTTCTAGGAAAGGATACTACGAGTATCAGATTCCTCCATGAGTGAATATGAATATGTCAAAAACCCAATGAAGAAGACATCATAGAATGATAAGAGATGCAATATTGGAGATGCAACAAAAGAATGGTGTTAGACCTTCATTTTTTAATCAAATAACCGAAGGTCCATCCTCAGGCTTTGAAAATAAAATATCAAGCAAGGAGCAAGAAGATAAGGAGATAATAACTAACTGCTTTGAGTCTGGTTTCAAGGAATCCTTGGAAGCCATTTGTGTAGTAATTTTGATATTACTCGTAGTGTATGCTGAAGATTAGCAAAACAGGCACATATTGAGAGATTATGCTAGGGAAGATTATTTCAATGATCTTTCTCTAAGCCCAAAGACAGTTTGGGTTACTCGAGTTTCTTGTTTTACTCCTCATCGAAATGTTGCGGTCTTCGATCCTCCTACTAATGATATGAGGTGCACATGAAGCCATTCCACTTTACAACTATGGTAGAAGATCAAATCATGTATAAAATATTAGTGGATGGAAGGGTTGCATTCAACATCTTGCCAAGATCTATGTTATGGAGGTTTGGTAGAAATGTAGAAGATTTGATACCTCATAACATCGTGGTATCGAATTTTTATGGGAAGCCCATAGATTATGAAGGAGTCATTTGTTTGGATGTTTTTATGGGTAGTAGGAGAAGACCTACAATGTTTGTAATAATTTCCTTGCAAGCCAACTTTAACATGTTACTGGGAAGAGAATGGATACATGGAGTAGGAGCAGTTCCATCGATAGTTTATCAAAAACTTTTCTTTTGGAATTAAGATGGAAAACTTGAAATGCTGGAAGTTGATCGGCCATCATATGGAATCTATGTTACCTTTGCATATGAAAATGACCAAGCAATGGTTAGAACTGCTCCTTTCAAAGTTGAAGATTCATTCTATGTGAACAATAAATCGGGTGATGAAAAAGATAAGTTCTTTTGTTGGGATTCAACTAAGGGTTTCCTTTTTAATCAACAAGGCTATCGAAAAAACAACCAAGGTTGAAGAGTTATGACTTCCTCAGAAGCATACACAAGCTTTATAACTTGACTATCTGTTTAATAATCGATAACAAGAAACAAGTGACTATTGCAATTGTCAAAATCAAGGACGCAACTACTTTGACCATCGAAATCGAAGAAAAGAAGGAAAAGATGGATATAGATGCCTTTGAAGAAAAAAAAGGAAAAGATGGATATTGAATCCATCGAAATAAGCATTGAGATAGAAAGAAAGATGGATATTCATGAAAATACAATGAATATCTAATCTAATAAACCAAGAGGGGAGGGGTGAATTGGTTTATAAAACTTTTTGACTTTTCTTGAAATTCAAACTCAGCAGAAGATAAACAATGGATCGTATCTTTAAACCAAACACTTTTTAATAAGCAATATTCTCTTTTCCAATCACTTAACTCTTGTGCTGAAACAAAATCAGAATTGATTCACAATCTAATACCACAAGCAATTGAATGTAATGTAAATCAAAACACAATTACACACAAATTTATACTGGTTCACCTCTAACCACTTGAGGCTACATCCAGTTGTCTTCTAATCCAAACCAGATTAGAGTTCCACTAACAAGATTCTGTTCTTTACAAGCAATCAACCAAGTCTCTTTCACCCACCCTAGGCAAAATTCTAAATCTAACACTAAGATTTATCTAAAGACTTTAGAACCTGAGCACACCACTCAGTTCTACCCACTAGAAACGCTATCTAGTTTTGCTTTAAAGAATTCTAACTTGTTACATGGACAATTACAACACACACTGTAAAATACAGAATTAAATCTCACAAAGAGTTATGTATAAGGTTCAAGAAGGATATCACCTAAACTTCCATTTGCAGATGAAAGGATTTCAAACGAAATTGATAACCTGGTGATGAATGCAATGCCTTCTTGAATGATCTTGAAACAGACTAATGCATGAATGAACACTATTATCTTTCTTCTTCTATGCAACCTTCATGTTTTACACTTCTAAGAACAACAAGACTTTAAAAGACTCTCTTTTATGCTTTTTATCACTCAGAGAACAATAGAACTTTTGTAAGTAATGAGTACTTTCGAAATCTATCTCTTTTGGTCAGAGTCACTGCATGCCTATTTATAAAAAAACAGATTTAACAGACTGTAATCGATTATTTCGCTAATGTAATCGATTAATTTAACTCATGTAATCGATTAATTCGACCATTTAATCGATTAAAGTGTTTGTAGCAGTTCTGGAAAATAAGCATGATCAAAGTAATCCATTATTTTACCTTTTAATCGATTATTCCAGTGAGCTTCACTTTTGCCTCTAGCCTATTTAATCGATTACAATTAATTGGTAATCGATTAAATCACCTTCTATACTACACAGAATTATGCAGAGTGCTTATGTAATCGATTATTTACCTATGTAATCGATTATTCCAGTGATAAATCATTTTATGCATGTTTCAGGCTTATTAATGCATTTCTATATGAATGTGTATACTTAAGTGATTCTAATCCTAAGTAGGAATGCATGTCTGTTAATTTTGATAGCTGCAAATGGATTATTAGATTATTCCTTTTAATGAACCAAACTTAACAAACAAACTAAAAATTACAAAGCATGAATCAAATATCAAAACACTTCTTGTAATACTTCTTCTGATTCTTCAAACACTTGAATCTAACATCCTGCACCTGGTTTGTCAGTGAGGCATTTCAATTCCCTGCTATGCTGGAAGCTCAAGGACTGAAAAAGTTCCTTGAATTGAAGGGTACATTCTGCCCTGAGTTGGTGAAAGTGTTTTACACTTACACCAAAGCTATCATAGATGGGGTTCTCCGTTCCCAAGTGAATGGAGTTGCAATGGAAATTGATGAAGATGTTTGGAAGGCTGTAGCTGGGATCTCCTGTGAAGGAGTGAGGAGGTTTGATGAAGAGATAAGTGGATTTAACAAGATTGACACATACAGAGGTATGTTGCTAAATCCTCAAGTCAGATTAAAGACCATATTAGGGACCAGAAATATGACTAGTGAAGACAGACTTCTTCACTATATCATCACATATATCCTCACACCAAGGTCCACTAATCATGCTCAAATCATAGATGATGACCTGCAATTTGTGTATGGGATGAAGACTGCAACTCATGTTAACTGGGTTCTTGTCATTGTGGAGACAATGCTGAAGTCTGCAAGGTTGATAAGCTATCAGTTTCCCTATGCTATGTTAATATCAAGATTCATTGATTATTTTGGAATTGATGTATCCAATGAGATTGTGGACAAAACCACAAACATTACCAACCTCATCACTGAAAAACACCTCAACAAGCTGGGTATGATGAAGACCCCAAATGGGGTGGTTGATGGTGGGAGAACAAGCTCCACAAGAAGGTGTTGATGAAGGAGAAGCAGTTGAAGAGGAAAAGGATGCTGAAGCTGGTCCTACTAAGCAACAATGGAGCCCTTTTGAATCCATGATGATTCAAAAGATGGATGCAATGATTGCTCTATACCATGAACATTCAGCTTATGTTCATTCCTCCTTAGAGGAAATTACAACTAGGCAATAAAACATAGGGACTAGGATGGCTCTTAAGGATTTTGATAATCTCTAGTTTGGTGGATGTAATTTCTTGCTTTTGTTGTGTTGTTTGCTTTACTTTGCTTTCTTCTATATCTAGTTTATCCTATGTTACTGCATCTTTTCTATTGGCATCAATAAATAAGGTTATGTTTTATGTTGGTTATCTCTTTCTTGCTTATTTCATTATCATTGGAACATTTTTGCATTTGATAAGCCAAAAGGGGGAGAAAAATGAACAAAGTGAACATATACAACATATACATATGAAGGATGATGTGCAATTAAGAGAAGCAACAAAAATGAAGAATTTAATCTGATTAGTTTAAGCATTGCTCTTTATCTCTAAACTGATGAGAAATTACTTAAGATAGGGGGAGCAATCTAAATACTTATGAATGTAAATTGTTTATGCAAGTATACTTGACATTTGTTCTTATCAAGAAGCTGATTCTATTTCAGATATCAAGTGAAAGCTCCTGGAAATCATCCCTCAAAAGGAACACAAAGGATCAATATGTTCAATTGAAATTTGGCAGTATCAAAGGCAAAAAAGGGTAGATTGTTAGATACAGGGGGAGCTTGAAGAGGATCAAGATGCTGAGTCTCTTAGTCTTGGATAAGTTTTAGCTTTTACATGCCATTCAATTGAAGGCATATGTAAATCCTTAGATGTATAAGAGTTTCATCCTATGATACATTACATTGCATAAACATCATTCATTAGCTTGCATTCATGGTTTTCATAAAAGTACATGTTTTGTGAAAAAGTTTTAAGTTTTCATGATTACATAAAAAGCCAAGTGTTCATCATTTAAATTTTGGAAAAACCAAGTTCGCACTGCCTTAATAGATTACCACAATATGTAAATCCATTACTTGAGCCATGAAGAACAAATTAATCGATTATAGCTATTAAGTAATCGATTACACAGTACAAACACAGAACAAGTCCTGACTGAAAGTTCCAAAACCGCAGCACCTTGGTCCAACCGCAGTGTGCTCACATGAGGGTATAAACAAAAAAAATTTCGATGTGGAAACATAGACCATCTATGCACCTCATGTATGTGTGCTTAAGAATTATTCATTGAAACACGTTGGGGTTTTAGAAATACCTTTATCACTTGAAGGCTCAAAGAAGATGACGCCCTCCAATGGTGATCTACACGATTATCTCCTTCTTGCAAGTGAGAACTTCTTCTCCTTGATTCCTCCTTCTCCTTGGTGGCTTGCTAGGCGCATGCAAGGTGTGAGGCTTTCAAGTATTTGGTTTCTTTTCTCAAGACTATAATGGTGCCTTGAGGTCAGCTGAAGGTGCAGCGAAAGAGGAGAGAAGATGAGGGAGAGGAAAAGCTAGAACTTATTTCAGAATCAAGAGAAGAAGGGGCGAAATTTTTGAATGTCCAATCCTCCCCACATAGGCGCCTATTTAAGGTGAGATGAGGTTGTTGCATTGCATTATCCTCTCACTCCAAATCAGCCCAAGTTGTTGGGAAAATTTGAAAAAGAATCTAGCAAGATTGTCTCCAAAAATCGCCACCCTCTCTCCCTCTCCTCCCTCCAAAGTTTGATGCAACAACAACTTATTTGAATTCAGAATTCAAATGATAATGTTGTTGAGAGAATCTTCATCCAATCTTTATTGGTTAATTCATCTAAATAATGTGAATTATCCTCAACAACCTAACCTCATAGAATTTAAAATTTAATTTCAAATTCAAATTTCAAATTTGAAATTTAAACTCAAATATAAATTCAATCTTATCCCAGTTTGTAATTTGAATTTGAATTTGAATTGGAATTCAAAATTCAAAATTTCAAATTTGCCCAAAACTTATTTTGGTCAAGTCAACTCGTTGACTTACTACGATTCATGGCCTAAGGCCCATCGGGCCTATCAACACATTTGGGCCCATTAGTGGAGAAACCAATTTCACCACTAATGCCCCAAATAGAGCGTATGATTCAAGTGGGCTAGAAGTCCAACTCTAACCCAATTTAACTCAGTCTTGATAAAGGCCAATAACTAATTATTGGCCCAAACTTGTTATAACTTGCAACAGAGAATAACCTTTGTGAGTGACCCATTAGGCCCAATTATTCATTGACATAAATAAACTTGGACCAATTAAACTCTTTTAACGGGTCTAATTCATTTAATGACCACATAAGACACTAGCAATGCCCTACGACCCCAGAACTAATTGAGTCGATCAAGTGATCTACCTTTCTAATTTGGATACCATGTCTCCATCATCTCTCACATCGTCATTCACATTTAGTCGAGAGCAAGGATAAAGTATCATCTCTCTTTATTGACTAAATATAGCTTTTCACAGGAACTAGGAATATTCTTCTATTGACTCTAAGATAGATCATGACTCCTCATGATCTCTTACTATGCATAGATTCCCGAGTTAACTAGAAGTCATCCAAGCCCTACCGGTCTTGTGAACGACTAATTCCTCGTAACGGATTGTGAGTCCTTTCAGCATGTCCATCTATACTCATGTATTCAGGTTATACCCAAGAGTACATTGTCCCCATTTTTAGGCGGATAGAGTTGTACAGTCAAAGTATACACGTAGGACACAATATTCGATGACATCCTCAAGTTTAGGATGATATGCACAACCAAATGATGAGAGACTTTACAAATCCAATGATATTTTAAAGAATCCTTGTGGAGTCTCTCGACAGGTCAGTTCAGTGCCATCCGTTCCCAAATAGATCCACCCACGACATCAGCTAAGGCATCACCTTGCCTGCATTCCATGAGGTCCCTACCTTGCATCTCTATACAAGTAGAAGATGTCGTACTAGTCTTATTGAGATCATCAATGCCCTTTTTTTATGATTCAAGACTAGGAATAAGCTTTTGGCAATAGACATGTAGTGTCCTCGAATCCTCATGATCATGATCCCTATCATAGATCCTCGAGTGTACACTTGTTCTATTCCTAGGGTCTTTATATTTAAACACATATTGCTATAAATATAGGTGAGATATAAATATGATAAAGATAAAGTTTGCTCTTATTAATCATGAAATAATAAATAGTACAAGGTGTTCAACTGATAAATCAGATTGTCTCTAGGACACCTACATACTAATACTGACTGTGTTAATCGATTACTTTGTTCATGTATCTTTTCCAGAAAGCTTAAGAACACTTTAATTGATTAAATATGTAATTAATTGATTACATAAGTGGAATTAATCAACTACATGGATGATTTAATCGATTGCATTCTGTTACAACAGTTTTCTATAAGAAGTTGTTGGGTCTTTTGAAATGAATAAATCATTACACTACAAAATTTTCATTGATTTTCAAAAGCCTTCTGAAGTGAGAAGAGATATTTTGTGTCACAAAGCTATTGTCCCACAAATTCTAAATCTTCATGTTTCACTAAAAGATTTCTTCTTGGGCAAGATTCTAAAGAAGGTCTTGGAGAGTTTGGTTTGAAACTTGTTTTCTTTCAACTTGGATCAAGATTGGTAAACATATGCATTCATATACATTGGATCATTAGGTTGTCTCTCTCCATTAAACTTTGTTTGTAATTCATTTTAGAATTTCAGCTTGTTTGTTGCTATTACAAAAGATTTCTTAAAGCTTGTCTAGAGTAGGTTTCTCTAGAGAGAAGGGTTTCTCTATGTCTTGATCACTAGGAGTCTAAAGGGTATTAGACTTATGATTTTAATCTAGGGTTGATTAAAGGTGATTGTTGTAAGCTTGTAAGAACAGAATTTTGTGAATAGTGGAACTCTAACTAAGTTTTGGTTAGAAGAAATTGGATGTAGCCTCTCATGTTAAGGAGTGAACCAGTATAGTTCTTGGTGTTGAATACTTTCTCTTTATCTCTTCTTGTTGTCATTGATTGTTATTCATTTGGATAATCTTTTCAAGATCAATAGAAATATATTTTCAGCTATTGCTTTCTTTACAAATTGGCACTTGATTGACTGAAAGATTTCAAACTGTGATTTTGTGATACGATTTTTAATACTCTGACTGTCTTAAAGATTTTAAAAGACCAAGTTTAAACCAATTCACCCCCCTCTTGGTTATTGTGTGTGTTCATACTGTTTTTCAGAATCTGATGTTGAAATATATAATTCCCAGTCTCTTCCTTTCACAGAAGGTGTTAGCACTAGTGGATTAGCAAATTATCTCATGACGTAATCGAAAGCTTCTTAGTGTTCTTTTTCCCATTGAAATTCAACTTCATTTTTCAGTCTAAGTAAAGGTGAAAACACTTTAGTTGTTCCTGACATATTAGAAATGAATATTCTGAGAAAATTCACTTTACCCAAAAATTCACTCGATCCCAAAAATTCATTTAGTGTCATTTAGCTTAATAATTTGTGGTCTATATAAACCACTCACAAACTAATTGTAAGGGATCTTTGGATGATTAATACAATTTCTGCATTGTGGTGAGAGTTTTCTCTCTTGTTCTTCTTCAAGAACTTCTTGTTTCTTATCAATGGCCTCCCAGCTATTGTGGTGATTCTTGCAAGACTTATTGGAACTCCTATTCCATGGTGTCAATTCCAATTCATTCCTATTCTTCTTCCACAATCCATTTCTGAAAATTAGAAAACATAAACAGCCTCACTCAAGAGAAGAGCTGAATGCTCTGTTTGAAGTTCAATTGAAGAGTGACTTCCATTGCAAGGAAGATCAGGGCAAAAGGTGCTAAGATTCAGGACAATAGCACATCATCCTTTGTACGTAAATTTAGCTTAGGATAGTGATTAGGGAAAGTGAGATTTAGTGTGGAGATTCTGTCGGAAAGAAGCGGTGATGGGGCCCTTCATCAATTCTTCCCTTGAGGAGGTTCTCTCCACAATGAGTAACTAGTTTCTCTGAGGATTGGATGTAATCTTCTATCCCTATGTATCTCTTTTAATATTTATCTATGCATTAATCTTTTCTATTCCTTGTTGGTAATTTCATTTTGTGCTTAATGCTTGATTCTACTTGATCACTAGGTTCATGAATTAAAATCCTAAGCTTGACTGGAAAGTGCCCTTAGGGTTTAAACTGAATGATTTTACTCATTACGTTATGTTGCTAGGAATAGGGCATACCGTTTTGATTGCATAAAGCATGCGATTATAAGTCTTAATGTTGGGGTATTTACTTCATATGCGAGGGATCGATATTCGGTAGATATCCTTAGGATTCTCGAATGCGAGGGATCGATTCGAGGTGAAATACTGTGTGCATCAATAAGGATAGATAATGATTTATGCATGGTAATATTAATGG
>QARZ01040990.1:23686-69538 GCA_013407115.1 Glycine latifolia
GTGTGCATCAATAAGGATAGATAATGATTTATGCATGGTAATATTAATTGGATATAAAAGGATATTAATGATGTAACCCAATCCCACTTTCCCATAAATATATTTCATTTTACGAATTTAGTAATTTTCCGTTACTTTCTTAAACAAATGAAATTCCGCTCATCCTACTTGTACATAACTATTAAACTGTTGAATTCTATTTGGATTAACTGAGAAGCTCAAGTCCCTATGGAGACGATCTTATAAATTTTGTAACTTACAACGAAAAATTAGTGCAATTGCTGAGATTCCGTAACAATGCATCATTCTGAGCATAATTGATTTGAATTGTAGAAAAAGTTAATGACTAGTTGGTTGAGTGTATGTTGATCTGATTGATTATTGAGAGTGATTGTGGTTATTATTATTATGTTTTCTTGCTAATCATTGTCATATGGTATTTGTTAATCTTGTATAATAAACTCACCCTTGCAATATTTGTATCGTGTGGTTGGTACCTATGATGATCGTGAACCTTCATTCGTGGGAGTAGATGAGTAGCAATAGGTTACCTTGGAGGGAGATCCTTTTTGTTGGAGCCGCCAAGTCGACATAATAACGTTGGAATTCATTTTGGAAAAGATTTGTGTTTTGTTATCAACTCTTTTTTAGTTGGTTCCTTAATTCCTTTTGATTGGGCATATAAATTTCAGGAGTAAATACATGTAAAAACTAAACTAAGTTCTGACATGTGAATGATATGTAATGGTTTAAAATATACATACATATGTATTCACTTATGTATTTGTGCATTTTTTGATAAGGGTATTATCGTGAAAAATTTACTCTCATTTTCATAATCAAATTAATGGAGTCTTCATTAAAATTTGAAATTTATGAAAACACAATGAACACTCTTCAATTAACCAAGAGGGGGGGGTGAATTGGTTAAAACAGATATTTAAAATTTTCTCTAAAATAATTTGCGGAATTGAAACTTGGATCGTATCACTTAACCACCTTTTGTAAAATCAGAACTTTTCTTTCAATCAAGATCCACCTTGTTATGCATGTAATGACAGAAACCCTTTCTTTGTTGATTATATTTTGAAATTCCGATCAGACCAATGTGACCGAGGTTCAACAAGGATCACAGAAATGACATCAATGTCATAAAAAGGAGACTTTTACAACATCTCATTTTCAAAGGGTTTTCAAAGGAAGTATAAAAACACCCAATAACAGTACCCAAATCACAAGAGATATCAAGAGAGGCTTCAAACTAGCTAAGAGAAGACAAGGAAACCATGGTTACCTCAAAGAAACCAAGAAAGGAGGATTGAAGGCTCTTTTCTCTATGAATCCTCGGGTTGAGTTTTGAATATTCCGCTCCAATTAAAGTGTTCCTCTCTGTGTGATGGTCCAACAGCAAGCGACGGTGCCTCATGGTGGTCACCGGCAACCATGGTTGGTGGAGGAGGATGGAAAGGGAGGCTGGGTGCTAGTTTTGGGGGAGAGGAAGCCATTTTCGTGATCTTGGACACTGCTGTACTATTTAACACCGACTTGACTTGCCCAGGTGAGCCAAAAAGCCTTCCCAAATTTGCCTAGGCGAGCTAGCTAAATTTTAAAATTTTTGGTTCAGTGAAAAATTAATTTCTCATGCTTTAGATGTTATATGTGGGTTAGGAACCCACCATTAAAATTTGAAGACGATCCAACGGTTAACCAATCCAGAATGATGATTTTAGTAAAACAGATTTCGGGTCAAACTCGGAATCACTCAATTTTCAGCGCAGCTCAAACAAACTTCGCGCAACCTAACATACATACCAAGCAATTGCACCAAGGTAAAATGCACGACAAATCAACCAATCTAAATTAATTGAATAATCAAACACTAACAACAAATACATCAAACATCTATTTTCAGTTATCAAAATTTCAGGGTGTTACATGGCCGATGTGAATCCTAACGTAATTAAAATGTTAACACAAGGCCCAAGGTCGTGGCCCACTATTAGACTTTTGGCAAGAGTACCAATGTCGTCGCAGGTTACAAAATTTATAAAGAGATCGTCTTCACATGAACTTGAGCTACTTAGTTTTCCTAGATAAAAGTAAACACTTTAATAGTTATGTACAACAAATTTAGTTAAACGTTAATGGTTTAATTGAAATAACGGAAATACAAAAATAATGAAAATACAAAAATAACGGAATTAGTGCGTTAAAAATACGAAAAATTACGAAAATTATTAAAATGAATTTAATTACTTCAAGAGAAATGTTGAATTGGATTTCATCGTTCACACCTTCAGTATCGAATTAACATTAATACATATGAATCATTTTCTAATATTACTGATGCACACGTTAATTCACCCCGAATAGATCCCTAGCATTTAAGAATCCTAAAGATATTTACCGAATATCAATTTCTCGCATATGAAGTAAATAACCCAAAATTACAATCATAATCTCGTGCTATTTGCAATCAAAATGTTATATGGTCTATTCCTAGCAATGTAACGTAAAGAGTAAAATTATTCTGTTCAAATTCTAAGAGCACTTTCTAGTCAAACTTAGAATCAAATTTCATGAAACTAGTGATCAAGTAGAATCAAGCATTACAGATAGAATGAAATTACTAGTAATGAGTAGAAAAGATTCATATATATCAAATATCAAAAGAGATACATAAGGGTTTGAAGATTATATCCAATCCTTTGGAGAAACTAGGTGATAATTGTGTAGAGCACAAAATCAACGAAAGACAAGCGATCCACAGTCCTTTTCTACAAGATTTCTTCTCCTTTTCTCTCTTCTCTCTCCTCTTTAACGTTCTCCTTTCATTCCTTTCTCTACTAGTCTATTGGAAGCTCTCATGCAGGGCTTTTGATACAAACTTGGTCTAAGAGGTGCCAGACCAACCCTTCTTGCAAGTTGTACTCGCCCAAGTGAGTTGGTTACTTTTGGCTAAAGTAAGGTGACTTGCCTAAGCGAGTTGGTTGCTTCAGGAAGAAGTAATCTCATTAGCCTAGGCAAGCTGATTGCTGGCCTAGGAAAATTTCACTCTGGAATTTTGTAAAATTGACCCTTTCGCTCTTTATCTTGGCTTGGTTTCTGGATCCAACAAATACCTATCAAAACATTAGAATTGCATGGATGAATCTTCCAAATTTAAACAACAACATTTATAAATGTACAAAATATAAAACAACTAGAATTAAGGGAAGTTTATAAGAAAACTACTAAAATCAAAAGGTAAGTCTTAGCATTATAATCCCACAGATAGCTAAAATATGGCAATTATAAACTCCTCCCAACCTAGAATCTTGCTTGTCCTTAAGCAAAGTATAGAACTAAAGCTATGAATAATAAAAGTATAATTATAAAATAAAAATTAAGAAAATGTTTTAATACTCCTATGCCAAAACTATGAACATGATTTGTAAAGAATCAACCTTCAAAAGTGATTAAAACAACATTTTCAAATAATCAACAATGAGAAATGAAAACACAAAAGATGAAATTCACCGAACCAATTAAGATTACGATCAATTTGCATTTTGTTTCAAAAGAACAATAGAGAAAATAGGAGATTCATTTAAACAAAGGAAAACCTCTCAAAGGTGTTTAATTCTCCCACAGGAAAGTGTTTCATCTTAATTCCAACACTGATATGTCATAGATCAATTTTGTAGTTCATTTCCCATCAAATCAAATCTAAATTACATAATTATCATGGATCATTAATACTTTTAGGGTTGGACCTGGCTTGAAAGAAATCTTGGTTTTTCTCTAAAACAATTTGCAGAATTGAAACTTGGATCGTATCACTCAATCACCTTTTGTAAAATCAGAACTTTTCTTTCAATCAAGATCCACCTTGTTATGCATGTAATGACAGAAACCCTTTCTTTGTTGATTATATTTTGATTACCCAAATACAAACAATGAAAGATACACAGAATTAGAATAAAAGACTCAGCAATTTATATTGGTTCACCTCACTAACGTGGAGGCTACATCCAGTGTCTTCTAACCAACACTTGGTTAGAGTTTTCACTAAATCAAAATATTCTTTACAAGCAATTTACAAGTGATTATCTTTATCAACCCTAGATAAAGAATCTGAATTCTAAAACACTATTAGAAAACAAATCACAAAGATCCTAAGAACCCTACTCAGATCTTTATCCCTAGAGAACACTACTCTAGAAAGCTTAAAAGAACTTATTGGATTTTTCACATCAAAATTTTAATACACAGAAATTCTAAAGAAAGATTCAAGAGAGACACAACCTGTGATCCTTCAATGTATGAATGAATGAATGAACGAAGTTACCAATCAATCTAGGTTGTATGAAAGTCAATGCTCAGAATCAATACTCTTGAAAAACTCTTTTTCTTTAACACATCATTTCTAAAAATCAGAAATCTTGAACTCACACAAGATGTGATTCTCACTCAGTAAATCAGTATCTTGGACTCTTAGAAAGCTTTTGAAACCTTTGGGTAAGTCACATATATTCAGATTAATTTTTTCAATGTCTATTTTTAAAAAGCATACCCATCAAGCTTTAAATAAAAATTGATTTAACAGAATATGATCGATTAAAATGATAGTGTAATCGATTATTTTACCATAAGTAATCGATTAAAACACTAGATAATCGATTAATATGTTCTTGAGCTTTCTGGAAAACTTTTCACAAACAAGATAATCGATTAATGCAATCATCAGGTATGTGAAATAAGTTGTGGTAATCGATTAAAGCAGTAAAGCTTAAATATGAAATAAGCCTGTGTAATCGATTATAGATTGTGGTAATCGATTAAACCAGTAATACATATTGAATAAAGAACTAAGATAATCGATTACATAACATGGTAATTGATTAAAGAAGTGATGCATGATTGTCATGTTGTACTATGTAATCGATTACAAGAAGCCTGTAATCGATTAATATGTTCTTCATGGCTTTTCCAGATTTAGAACAAAGCCTTTAATTGATTAAAACATTGTGTAATCGATTAAAGCAGTAAGTTTTCATTTTTTCAAAAACTTAACCATGAGAATTTAGATTCTATTAAAATCATTCAATAGCTTTCACATTTTAATGAAAATATGTATGCATGTTAATGAGAATGCAAATGCAATGCAAGAATCACAAGGCAATGTACTTGAACCACTTAGACAAATTACAAATGCCTTCAAATTGATTAGGCATGTAAAAAGCTAAAACATCAAGGCAATTACTTCATCCTTGCTTTACTCTTCTTGCAACTCCCCCTATATCCAACAATTTACGCATTTAGAGTTAGTGATATCATAGCGACGAGTCGGGTCGTTACACCTCACATTTTTGCTCGAAAACATTTTCTTTTGATTTTTCTTTATCGTCCAACATTTTCTTCTTTTCTTTGATGGCATGAATTGTTAGATTCAAGTGTTTGAAGAATCAGAAGAAGTATTACAAGAAGTGTTTTGATATTTGATTCATGCTTTTGTAATTTTTAGTTTGTTTGTTAAGTTTGGTTCATTAAAAGGAATAATCTAATAATCCATTTGCAGCTATCAAAATTAACAGACATGCATTCATACTTAGGATTAGAATCACTTAAGTATACACATTCATATAGAAATGCATTAATAAGCCTGAAACATGCATAAAATGATTTATCACTGGAATAATCGATTACATAAGCACTCTGCATAATTCTGTGTAGTATAGAAGGTGATTTAATCGATTACCAATTAATTGTAATCGATTAAATAGGCTAGAGGCAAAAGTGAAGCTCACTGGAATAATCGATTAAAAGGTAAAATAATCGATTACTTTGATCATGCTTATTTTCCAGAACTGCTACGAACACTTTAATCGATTAAATGGTCGAATTAATCGATTACATGAGTTAAATTAATCGATTATATTAGCGAAATAATCGATTACAGTCTGTTAAATCTGTTTTTTTTATAAATAGGCATGCAGTGACTCTGACCAAAAGAGATAGATTTCGAAAGTACTCATTACTTACAAAAGTTCTATTGTTCTCTGAGTGATAAAAAGCATAAAAGAGAGTCTTTTAAAGTCTTGTTGTTCTTAGAAGTGTAAAACATGAAGGTTGCATAGAAGAAGAAAGATAATAGTGTTCATTCATGCATTAGTCTGTTTCAAGATCATTCAAGAAGGCATTGCATTCATCACTAGGTTATCAATTTCGTTTGAAATCCTTTCAGCTGCAAATGGAAGTTTAGGTGATATCCTTCTTGAACCTTATGCTTAACTCTTTGTGAGATTTAATTCTGTATTTTACAGTGTGTGTTGTAATTGTCCATGTAACAAGTTAGAATTCTTTAAAGCAAAACTAGATAGGGTTTCTAGTGGGTAGAACTGAGTGGTGTGCTCAGGTTCTAAAGTCTTTAGATAAATCTTAGTGTTAGATTTAGAATTTTGCCTAGGATGGGTGAAAGAGACTTGGATGATTGCTTGTAAAGAACAGAATCTTGTTAGTGGAACTCTAATCTGGTTTGGATTAGAAGACAACTGGATGTAGCCTCAAGTGGTTAGAGGTGAACCAGTATAAATTTGTGTGTAATTGTGTTTTGATTTACATTACATTCAATTGCTTGTGGTATTAGATTGTGAATCAATTCTGATTTTGTTTCAGCACAAGAGTTAAGTGATTGGAAAAGAGAATATTGCTTATTAAAAAGTGTTTGGTTTAAAGATACGATCCATTGTTTATCTTCCGCTGAGTTTGAATTTCAAGAAAAGTCAAAAAGTTTTATAAACCAATTCACCCCTCCCCTCTTGGTTTATTAGATTAGATATTCATTGTATTTTCACAGGAAGCCTACCAAGCTTGGTTTGTATCAGGTAATTTTGAGGACGAAATTCCTAAAAGGGTGGGAGAGTTGTAACACCCCAGATTTCAAGTCATAAAAGATGGACGTTTCTTTTGTGTGATATGGTGATTAACTATATGTTCTATTGTATGTTCTATTTGATAATTGCTGTTTTGAGTGTCCTTGCCTTGGTATACGTGTTAGTGGTTGATAGCTATCCTTGTTGACCGGCGGTTGCTGTGTTTGCACGAAAGGCAAACCTGCTTTGTTAGCTGGGTACTTATGCATAGGAGCATGCAATGGAAGCGTGTTTTTTTTTCTCCTATTCTTCTCTTTTGCATTTTCTCTCCTTTTCTCCCAAGCTTACTCACCTAGAAACCTCTCTCACTCAACCTTTCTGCGTCACCTTCATATCACCATCAATGCCACAAAATCCTGACGTTAAGAAAGACCTCGTGGCCGGAATAGAAGCTTAGGACAACACGCCGTGAAGCTCATGAACGAACTCCTGGTTAGGTAAAGGGAGTTTATTATGTTTGATAACCACTTTAGGTAACATGGTTGAGGACCAAGGAGTCCAACCATGGCGATGATTGCATGTCCCTGTGTGTGTATTGTTTTCCAAAAAGTATGCCTTTGAGTGGATGGAATGGGTTACGCTTCTGTTCGTTGGTTGGTATTTTTTTCTTGGGTTGACGTTAATGATGTTCTGGCGTGGTGTTTGATGGTGTTCCTAAAGGGGGGAGTTGATGTTATAAGAACTTCCCGTGCATGTGTGGGAAGTTGGCATTTTGATGTTGAAAAGCTCCCAAGACACTTTGCAGAAGTGTTTGTGGAGGTGTTGAGTACCGGGAAGGGTTGGCCGAGTTGCATATATGTGTCAAACTTGTTTGCGATGTCGGCTACCGGGATGGGTTGGCTGTGTTGCGCATGTGTAACAATCCCTTGTTGTGATGTCAAGTACTGGGATGGGTATACTGAGCTGAGTGGGTTACGTAGCATGCATGTGTGCATGCAGGACGTGATTTAGTTCTTGTTGGCGGATGTCAACATACCGAGTTACTTACCCGGGGTGATACCTTAGAGCTGTGAGCTCAAGTTTGCTTCAAGAGAGTGAGCTACCGGGTTCCCTAACTCAGACGAGCTCATGCCTCCTCGGGAAGAGAGTCATCAGGTCCTCTACTCGGTTGGGTTACTCTCTATAAGATTGTTAAGTTCAAGCCTCTTTCTTCTGAGCTACCGGGTTTCCCTACTTGGGAGAGTCCGCACCTTTTCTCTTAAAATCACCGGGTTTCCCTTACTCAATTTCCCTTACTCGAACACCCTATATGTAGGAATTATGATAATACAAACCTGAGTCCTGCAAGCGCTATCTGTTATAATCGATTACAGTGCTTATATAATCGATTGCATAGTGCTAAGTCTAACCTTGTTCAGATTCTTACCTTAAGATAGTATATCCAAGTGCCAACCCGGAGACCTAATGCTTCACACTTATTCACTTGTCTGTAGTGTTTGTGAATGACGTATGTGATTACATTGAGGTCAGCCTATGTGATGGCTTGAGATGTTTTGTGCATTGATGAGCCCGTGTTGGGGCGGCCCTCGTTTGGGGCGGAATGTATGTATATGGGAGGGTATGGAGATCCTAGCTAGGACGAGTTGATCCTGTGCTGGGCCATACCTTGATGAAACCATGGTGAGAGGTTATGCATAGACACATGAGATATCGGGACCGAGTGGTGAACCTTGCAAGAACCACGATCAGTGCATTGACCTTGTTTGGGGCGGAATGTATGTACATGGGAGGTTATGAAGATCCTAGCCGGGACGAGGTTGTTCCTATGCCAGGCCATACGTTCTTATTGCCCATGAGAGACATACAACATTTGCATGACAGAAATAGGATTGATGATTGATTGTAGGGTACCGAGGTACTAGGGGGCCACGTCTATTGGGAACTCCTTCTGACACCCATTTGGCTGATCACCATGGGGGGGTGCTTCCTGTGCACGACAGAGTGAACCTGACAAGCTACTGCATCATCTGACCATAGGGATGGCCTATTTTCAGGATGGTACCACATTGCATGCTGAGAGTTGAGTCAGGAGCATGCATCATGCTAGGCATTATAAGTTGACTTGTGGAGCGTTCCTGAATGTCTGTTCATATTGGTTGCATGTTGATATATCTGGATTTTGTGGTGAAATTGTGATGCTTGGATTATCTTCCCGAACTGATGTTATCTTTTGTTTGTTATTTTACAAAATGAACTCACATTTGCTTTGTTGTACCGGGTGGTTTGGTACCTGTGATGATCACCAACCGTGTTCGTGTGAGTAGATGGACAGCAGTAGGTGACCGGGACGATGACAGCTTTTTGGTTGGAGCCGTCGAGTGGCCGGGATGTCGATGGACTAGATCCGAGGCAGGGGTTGTATTTTGCTAGTTACACCTCTTGTTTTAATGAATGCACCCCATTGTTTTGCTGATTACACCCCTGGCGTTCAATTTCTTGTCTCCTTTGTAAAACACTTGTACAGTTTAGACATGAATAATTGTACTTACCATTAAACTACGTTATATATATATATATCTGTGTGTGTGTGTGTGTAATTGTGAAGTTTTTATGCATATCTTGTTTATGATCATGGTAATTATGTGTTCACGAGAAAAATTTTCCACCATTTTCTTAATCAAATTAAAGAGATCTTCAGTTAAACCATGTTCATGGAGTGATTAAGAGGTAGTGATACAGTAGCGATGAGGCGGGTTGTTACAGACATGGTGTTTAGGTTGGAGAAAGGAATGGGCAGAAGAAGAGACACAGCAAAAGTGATTCAGTTTTGCTCAAGAGAGAATGATATTCAAATGTGAAGATTTTATCTTTGAAAATATGATTTTATAGAGGTTTTGAAGTTGGAATTAGAATTTTAAATCACTTGTAATAGTTATTTCGAGTTTCAAGAGGGTTTAATTGAATTAACCCAAATTTGAATTTTGAATTTGAGATAAGATTGTAAGTTTAGATTCTTGAAAATTGTGCAGTTTTTGTAGAAACACCATAGATAATTGATTACATAAGCCTAGTAATCGATTATTTCAAGGCAAAGTTTGTTTCTAAACAAAGCGTAATCGATTAATACAAGGATGTAATTAATTACTCTAGTGAGATTTGAACATAGACGCAGCTCCCAAGCAGAGAGTTTCTGTTTCAGAAATAGCTTTTAGCAGCAAGTAATCGATTAATATGATAGTGTAATCGATTACTCCAAAGATTTTCTATTTCTAGATTGCATTTAAACATCAAGTAATCAATTAAAATGATAGGTAATCGATTACTTCAAGGAGATTTTCATTTTGAAATACACTGAAAGTACCAAGTAATCAATTAATTCACACGATAATCGATTACTCCAGTGAAGTTTTGGCTCTAAATTGTCTCTAAACCTCAAATAATACGCATAGTAATCGATTAAAGTAGTCAATTATGCATAGTGAATAGTGTTTTTTCATCAGGATTTCGAATTTTAAGCATATGTGATGAATAGCCAATTATAAATGGTATACCATGTAGTCAGGCACATTATAAGCATGCTAGCATATATGAGATTCATCAAGAATACCTAGCATGTTCCTAAGATCATAGAATCTATCTTTAGATAAGGGTTTGGTAAAAATATCAACCAATTAATTGTTAGTACCAATAAACACAATTTTGATGTTACCCTTTTGGATGTGATCCCTGAAAAAGTGATGTCTGATCTCTATGTGTTTTGTCCTTAAGTGCATGACTGGATTCTTTGATAGGTTTATTACACTTGTGTTGTCACACAGCAACGGAATTTCATTCAACTCCACACCAAAATCTTGGAGTTGTTGCTTAAGCCACAAACTTTGTGCACAACAACTTTCGACTGCTATGTATTCGGCTTCTGCTATTGAAAGAGCAACACGGGATTGCTTCTTACAATGCCATGAGATTAGTGAACTTCCCAAAAAGTGGCATGTTCCATTGGTGCTTTTCTTATCAAGTTTGCATCCTACAAAATCAGAATCTGAGTAGCCAATTAAATTCAGTGATGCACCTTTGGGATACCAAATACCAACTCTTGGAGTTGATTCAAGGTATTTGATGATTCTCTTGACTACTGTGAGGTGTGACTCCTTTGGATTAGCTTGATATCTTGCACACAAGCACACACTCAACATTATATCTGGTCTACTTGCAGTCAAGTACAATAAAGATCCAATCATCCCTTGATACTTTTACTCATCAACCTTCTTGCCTTTTTCATCTGAATCAAGGTAAGTTGAGGTTGCCATAGGAGTTGCAGCATATTTGCTTTTCTCCATGTCAAATTTCTTGATCACTTCAAGGCAGTATTTAGTTTGGCTAAGAAATGTCCCATTCTTCATTTGCTTCACTTGAAGTCCAAGAAAGAATGTCAATTCTCCCATCATAGACATTTCAAACTCATTCTGCATAGAGAGAGAAAATTCTTTGCACAAGGAATGATTAGTTGAACCAAATATTATATCAACATATATTTGAACCAATAAGATGTCATTGTCATGTTTCTTGATGAACAAGGTTTTGTCCACTTGTCCTCTTATAAAGGATTGGCTAAGCAAGAAGTTGCTCAATCTTTCATACCAAGACCTAGGAGCTTGCTTCACTCCATAAGAGCTTTCTTTAGTTTAAAAACATGGTTTGGATGTTTGAAATCAACAAAGCCAGGAGGTTGATCAACATAGATTTCCTCCTCAATATATCAATTAAGAAAAGCACTCATTACATCCATTTGAAATAGTTTAAAATTCATTAAACGTGCATATGCAAGTAGTAACCTAATGGCCTCTAACCTTGCTACTGGAGCATAGGTCTCTTCATAGTCTATGCCTTCCTCTTGGTTGTAACCTTTTGATACCAATGTAACTTTGTTTTTGTCTATGATACCACTTTTATCAAGTTTGTTCCTAAAAACCCACTTGGTTCCAATAGGCTTGTGAGAAGAAGGTCTAGGAACTAGTTCCCAAACTTCATTTCTCTTGAATTGATTAAGTTCATCATGCATGGCAAGCATCTAATGTTCATCAAGTAAAGCTTGGTCAATGCTCTTAGGCTCAATTTGTGAAACAAAAGCCATATCACAGTAGAGATTTCTTAGTGAAGATCTAGTAGATACTCCTTTAGTGACTTCACCAATTATGTTGTCAAGGGAGAGATCTCTTGTAGTTCTTAATGTATGGCTGCACCCACCAGCCATTTAAATTCCCAAATCTACCTTGCAATGAAACCCAAACTTCAAGCTTTTCAAGAACCCAAGCTCCAGCACTTTCATGAAATTGTATGGCTGGCTGGAAGCTTTTAAGGACAGCAATGGAAGATGGAGAAAGGTTAGGGATGAAGATGGAATGACACCATGGAAAAGCTTTCCAATAAGCCTAGGAAGAATCGCCACAATAGCATGAAGCCATTGATAAGAAACAAGATGTTCTTGCACAAGAACAAAGAGAAAACTCTCCCACAAATTTCAGATTTGCATTCAATGATCAAAAGATATTTTCAACAGTTTTTGGGACAGCTTATATATGCACGAAATTACAAGCTAAATGCAAGGAAAATTACAATGAAATGAAGCTTGTAATGCACACTTAATGATGCCTAAATACAAGCTAAATGAAGCTTGTGTGCAAGCTTCACTAAGTGCCTCTTGGCTGACCCTAAACTCATGTAATGGTGCAGTAATTTTAAGTTCTAAGTGCAATTTTCAGCTTCTAGGTGCAGCCCATAGGTGCTACAAAAATTACATGCAAGTGTACCTACAAAGCTTTACACAAATGCACTAAAATCCTTTTTATTTGTAACTATTTTTGCTACTAACAAGTGATGGAATTTATTAAATTAAATTGAACTTGAGACATCAAAATCCAGCTCTTGTTATCCTTGAGTTGGTGTGCTTCTTCATGCTTGTCCAAATTGGCTTAGATGTGGTCTTGAAGTGCTTGAGTTCTAGCTCTTGTCATTGGTCCTTTAAAGCTCACCAAAGGAAGTGCTTCAAGCTCTCCTTCTAAGCTCCAATCCTGAGGCTTTTGTGTTGGATATAGGGGGAGCATCTTGAAGCTTGAAGCTTAGGACTTGAAGAATGGTTTTGAGCTTTTTCACATGCCTTGGAATGCTTTGGAAGATTGCAAATCAAATCAAGTGTTAAAGAGTTCAATCTGTTGATCCTTGCATTGCATGCATTCAATCATTTAAATTGCCTAAGTATTTTAACTAAGAATCTAAGCATAATTCTTACAAAAGAACCAAAGAAGCATTGTTTTTGGAAAAATGCAAAGTGCACTGTAATAATCGATTACATAACGAATTAATCGATTATTTGCTTCGTTTTCAAACCTGGAAAAGCTTTCATTATTTGTAATCGATTACATAAGCTTTTTGAAAAAGATGGTTCTACTGGAATAATCGATTACCAGGATTCGTAATCAATTACACAACGTTTTAAGAAAAACATGTTGCACTGGAATAATCGATTACCATGTTTCGTAATCGATTACACAAGCTTTTTATAAAATACAGTGCTACTGGAATAATCGATTACAACTCGAAATAATTGATTATTTTGCTCGTTATTCAAACCCAGAAAACTCATGAACATTTTAATCAATTGCATAAGTGTTTTAATCAATTATATGGCGCGTTTAATCGATTACAGACAGTTACAAAAAGCTGTTATAAATAGGATTGATGCTCAGCAGCTTTGACAACTTTGTGGAACATTACCCATACGTATTTTCTGAGCTTAAACAGTCTTGTGAGCATTCTAAAGTGTTTTCTAAGGGTTTAATTTTGTCTTGCTCCATTGTGCATTGATCATGTGTGTTTAAGTCATTCTTGGAGCTTGAAACCATTTCAAGATTAAGGAAAGTTGTGCTTATTGTCTTTTAATCATTCAACCTGATCTGGTAACTTCATTTTGCATTGCATACTTTGGATCATCAGGTTGTTTCTCTCCTTAATCTGATTGTAATTTTCATTTTGGTTTTTCTTTGTAATTTGGCTATTGTAATTGGGTTCTTGCTTGTAACTAGAGAAGGGGTTCTCTAGGTGAAAGAATTGAGTAGTGTTCTCAGGCTCTTGTCTCTTAGAAACTAATAGGGTTTTAGATTTCTGTACTTTATCTAGGGTTAATAAAGGGAGACATTGTAATTGATTGTAAGAACTGAAAATTATAATAGTGGAACTCTAACGTAGTGTTGGTTGGAAGAAACTAGATGTAGCTTCATGGTTCTGAAGTGAACCAGTATAAATTATTTGTGTATTGATTCTCAATCTCTATCCTCTTCATTTCAATTGTTTCTTGATTCATTTGCTTGACCAACAAAGTCAGTTTTGATTCATTGAATTCCTTGGGACTGAGCTACTTGATTGAATAAGGTTTCTTGGTTTTGAAAAGTGATAAAGATCCTAGAAACTCTGATTTTGATTAAAGAACTTTTTAATATACCAAGATTTAACCAATTTCACCCCCCCCCCTCTTGGTTAAGTGTGAAGTATTCATATTCTTTTCATTTTGGATAGGTGTTGACTGTTCCATTTCCACTTCTATAGGACCTCTATCATTTTCACACTTCTTTTCCTCTTTAGAGGAGTTAGATTCATCACAAATAACATGAACTAATTCTTTCATGCATAAAGTTCTTTTAATGAATACTCTATATGCTTTTCTTTGTAATGAATATCCAAGAAAGATGGCTTCATCAGCCTTTGCATCAAACTTGCCAAGTGACTCATTTCCATTATTTAAAACAAAACATTTGCAGCCAAATGCTCTTAGGTGAGAGATGTTTGGTTTTCAACCTTTATATAGTTCATAAGGATTTTTCCTTAAAATAGGCCATATGAGTAATCTATTCAAAGTGTAGCAAACTATACTCACAACATCAACCTAAAGGTGTTTAGGCAAATTTGTCTCATTAAGAAGAGTTTTAGCTCCTTCTTCAAGGGGTCTATTTTTCCACTCCACAACACCATTTTATTGAGGTGTTCTTGGATCTAAAAAATTGTGGTTGATTCCATTTTCTTCACAAAACTTTTCAAAGTATTCATTTTGGAATTCACCACCATGATCACTTTTTATTGAGATAATTTGCATCCTTTTTCATTTTGAATAAGCTTGGGTAATTTTATGAATGCAATGAAAGCATCACTCTTGGATCTTATAAACAAAGTCCATGTGAATCTAGAATAGTCATCAACTATTACAAGCCTATAGAAATTGCCTCCTAAGCTCATAGTTCTAAAAGGACCAAATAAATCTATATGAAGCAGTTCAAGGGTTGAGGTGGAAACAAAGTTTTTATTTTGAAAAGAAATATTGGTTTGTTTCCCCTTTTGACAAACATCTCATAGTTTGTCTTTTTCAGACATTAGTTTAGGTAAGCCAATAACTAAGTGTTTTCTAATAAGCTTGTGAAGTATTGGCTGTTCCCATAGCCATTAGCTTTCCCAAATCTACCTTGCAATAGAACCCACTCTTCAAGCAAACTTCAAGAACACACAAGTTTCTAGCACTTCTTGAAATTGGGGCTATTTAGAAGTTTATAATTGCAGAAATGGAAGATGGAAGAAAGGTTAGGGATGAAGGTGAAGACACCATGGAGAAGCTCTCCAATAAGTCTAGGAAGAATCACCACAATAGCATTGGAAAGCCATTGATAAGACTCAAGAAGTTCTTGAACAAAAAGAAGAGAGAAACTCTCACAACAATTTTCAGAATTGTATCAATGAACCAAAAGTTAGTTACATTCAGTTTTGGCATCTTATATAGGCCACGGAATCACAAGCTAAATGTCACTAAATGTAAGGAAAATGCAAATTGAAATGAAGCCCAAATGAAGCTTGAAGTGCAAGCTTTCCTAAAGTGACTATTGGTTTCCCTAACATGTGCAGTGCCGTTTTAGACTGAAATAATTGATTAATTCGCACTTGTAATCGATTAAAATAGAGTTATTTACAATTTTCAGGCTTATGTAATTGATTACAGATGTCTCGTAATCGATTAAAACAGTCAAGTCTTGTTTTAATAAATTAGAAATGCGATTTAATCGATTAAAACAGTCAAATCTTCTTTTTGTGTGAAATTGAAATGTTGGTAATTGATTACAGACCAAAGATAATCGATTAAAACAGTGGAAAACTATTTACAAGTGTTTGTACTGAATTTCTTCTAACAAGTGCTAGAATTTATTGAATTAAATTGGACTTGAGACATCAAAATCCAGCTCTTGTCATCCTTGAGTTGGTGTGCATCTTCATGCTTGCCCAAGTTAGCTTGAATGTGGTCTTGAAGTGCTTGAGTCCTAGCTCTTGTCATTGGTCCTTTAAAGCTCACCAAAGGAAGTGCTTCAAGCTCTCCATCTAGACCTTTAGCTTGCCATGAACCTCTATCATCCCTTCCTTTTTGAAAAGAACTGGTCCTCAAGTTTGCCTCCTCACTTGTACCTACATTATACAAAGAAAGATCACAATCATTGAAAGTATTATTCACACCATACTCACTAGGCAATTCAAGTTTGTAAGCATTGTTGTTGATCCTCTTTAGAATCTTGAAAGGTCCATCTCCTCTAGGTTGGAGCTTAGATTTCCTTTCATGAGGAAATCTATCCTTCCTTAAATGAAGCCACACTAAATCTCCTTCATTAAAGACCACTTGCTTATTGTGCTTATTGGCTTACTTTGCATATTGTTCAATCTTTCTCTCCACATGTGCCTTCACTTGTTCATGCAACTTTCTAACATAAGAAGCTTTAGACAAAGCATCATGATTAACCATAGAAGAAGTGTTAGGTAAAGGCAATAAATCAAGAGGAGTTAAAGGATTAAAGCCATAAACAATTTCAAAAGGAGATAAAGAAGTAGTCTTGTGAACTACTCTATTGTAAGCAAATTCAATGTGAGGTAGACACTCCTCCCAAGTTCTCAAATTACCCTTGATGTAGCATCTAAGGAGTTGTCCCAATGTTCTATTAACCACCTCAGTTTGGCCATCTGTTTGTGGGTGACAAGTTGATGAAAACAAGAGTTTTGTACCAAGCTTACCCCACAATGTCTTCCAAAAGTGGCTAAGGAACTTTGTGTCTCTATCACTCACTATGATTTTTGGTAATCCATGTAGTCTCACCACTTCTTTGAAGAAAAGATTAGCTACTTGATAGAGTTCTTTTAGTTAAATTTTTGTCTATCATTCTTAGCCTATTTGACTTCTCTTGGACCTTTATTTTCCTATTCTAATTCAGTTTTTGTCTTAGGCAATTAAGTGGGCTTAATTGCTAATTGTTGCGTATTTTTGGATTTTTGCTCACTTGACATATCTGACTTGTGCAGGGCCTATAGAGTGCTACAGAACTCCAAATGGAGCTTTCTAGGAGTCCCTGGAAAGATAACAAAAAGATCTACAAGTTTTCTAGAAATAGCCTGAGGCCAATTCTGTCATTTAGAGGGTCATTTTAAGCTTTGAAATCAAAACCTATGCACTTGTAATTTTGGGCTGCGAATTTGATTTTATGGTTGTAAATAGCAAATAGTTAGAATTGATGGGTTTTGTTCATGGCCCATTCTTTTCTTCAGACTTAGTCACTACATATTAGTGACTTTAGTAAAACTTGGACAGCACTTTAGAATTCAATAAACAAGTTTATTATTTCTTTTCTTTAGTTTTTAGAATCAAAAGCTTGTTCTTCATTTTCTCTCATTTGTTCTTCATCTTCTTCATTTCCATTTTGCTATTCTTCCATTTTTCTGCACTTACTTCATGGGGCTTTCCTTGGTGATCATCATGGAAGGCTAAATCATTAATCAATCCAAGGATCTAACTCAAGCAAGAGAAGAATTGGAGTTCTGGTTCGGTATTTTGAATTCTACTTGAATATTCACCTTCTTCTTCAATTTCTATTATGTTTTCATGATTATGAATGCATTTAGGATTGAAAGTGATTTAGGATTATGGATTCATGTCCTAATTTCAAATGATAATCACAAGATTAATTGAATGATAGTTCAGTTAGGGTTGTAGTTTCAATTAATTTAGGAGTAGCATCGATTGAACTGCTTCTATTGAGATTGAATGAATGTTCATGATAGAATCAACTTATGAGAATGATGATGATTCGAATAGCTTGGGTTGGTGAATTGGATTGATGCTTTCTAATCTGTTTTACTTTACTCCTTGATAATCTTGATTTCTGCATTGTTCTTTAATTTTAGTTTGTGTTCTTGCATGTTTTACTTTGCGCATACCAACTGTTCGACAAAATTCCCCCCCTTATTATTACCAATGATTTGAAGCTAGAACCATATTGATCGTGTCTCTGAGTCGACCTAGGTTAACTCTGTGCTGCAGAATTAGCTTAGTTAAATTGTTTTTGATGCGTATCGACAACGTGATATCAAAACTGGCGCCGTTGCCGGGGACACGGTTCATTGTGTGCTAGCTTTAATTCGTTGCAATTAGTTGTTAGTAGTAGTTATAATTGCTGCATTTTGGCTTTTTGTTGCACAACTTTACTTGTTACATGATTATGTGCTTGTGGTTGTTGCATTAGCTTTGTATTCGCCCATAAAAACCCAGAAAAACTCAGAAAAATAGAGCAAAATGTCGTTCTGGCGCTAATAGCGTGAAAATTCACGCTAATCGCGCCACTAGTTCGAATCCAGGACTTGTTGCTGAAGTTTTCACGCTAATCACGCCAAAAATTCAAACGTTCCACGCTAACCGCATGGTTCCCACGCTGTTAGCGCGGGAGTAAAAAAAAAAAAAACTAAAAATTGCCTTTTGTTCCTTCGATTTTGATAAGTTCACCCCTATTTTTTTTTTTGTCTAAAAAAAAAAAAAGAAAAAAAAAACTTAAATTTTGATTTTTGCTTAAAACTTTTTAGGTGCTTTTTCATATTCCTTATGACTTGCATTGTGTATGACTAGGTCCACATCAAGTGAATTACATTCATTTGATCCTGAGATAGATAGGACTTTTCATAGATTAAATAGACAAAACCTTAGGTTAGATGACTTTGATAGTGTAGTTTTAGACAGTAGCATAGCGTCTTCTGACTTTGATTCTGAATTTACTTCTAATTCTGCACATCTTAATACAATGGCTGATAACAACCTAACTCTTAAGGAATTGGCTACACCTGATGTTGTTTACCAACCTTGGTGTATTCAATATCCTGAGACTGAGGTCAGTTATGAGCTAAAATCTGGACTGATCCATTTGCTTCCAAAGTTTCATGGTCTTGCAGGTGAAGATCCACACAAGCATCTTAAGGAGTTTCGTGTAGTGTGTTCCACCATGCGACCACATGACGTTCATGAGGATTATGTCAAGATGAAAGCATTTCCTTTCTCTCTGGATGGTGTTGCTAAGGACTGGTTGTACCTTCAACCAGATCCTATCACCACTTGGACAGACGTGAAGAGAAGATTCTTGGAGAAATTCTTCCCTGCCTCTAGAACAGCATCCATCCGGAAAGAAATTTGTGGCATAAGGCAGTTTCCTGGAGAGTCTTTGTATGAGTATTGGGAGAGATTCAACAAGCTGTGTGCTACCTATCCTCACCATCAAATCAGTGAGCAATTACTGATTCAGTATTTTTATGAAGGATTGATGTTGATGGATAGGAGTATGATAGATGCAGCTAGTGGAGGCGCTCTGATGGACAAGACCCCTCTTGCTGCAAGGCAATTGATTTCTAACATGGCAGCCAACTATCAACAATTTGGTGCTAGAGTTGCAACATCCAAGGTGATGGCCACAAATGAAGCTTCTGTCTCTATGGTTGCTAATAACCAGAGGTTGGAGAACAAATTGACAGAGTTGACATCCCTTGTGAGGCAGCTTGCTATTGGTCAACAACAGAATGTGATGGTAGCCACTCAACCAAGGCTCTGTGGTATCTGTTGTGCGCCTGATCATCCCACAGATGCATGCCCCACTCTCCAAGAGACAGAACAACCTGCTGAAGTTTCTGCCATGCAACCTGGCCAGTCATTTAGACCTCAACAACAGTATAATCCTTACTCCAACACTTATAATCCTGGTTAGAGAGATCATCAAAATTTGAGGTATGGTCCTGGTCCACAACAACAACAGCCCTTTAGACCTCCACAGCAACCCTTCCAGCCTACCAACACCAAATACCAACCTCCTCCTTTTAGACAACAGCCACAGTTCCAGCAACCTGCACCTACACCTGCATAACCTGTGCAGGCCAGTTCTGGACCTTCCTTGGAGGATTTGATGAAGCAAATGGCCACCAGCAACATCCAATTTCAAAAAAATGTCAGTGCCACCATCCAGGACCTGCAGACTCAGATTGGACAGTTAGCTACAACTGTCAACCAGATGCAGCAGCAGGGTTCTAGTAACCTTCCAGCACAACCAGTTGTTAATCCAAAGAATGTGAGTGCTATTACCTTGAGGAGTGGCACGGAGCTTCTAGATGCTGGTGCTAAAATTGATGCTGGTGCTGGTAAAAAAGTTGATGATGGTGCCAAAACAGATTTTGCACCAAAACAGATTCCCTTACCTTTTCCTTCTAGAGCCATTCCTACAAAGAAAGTAGTGGAGCTTGATTCTGATCTGCTTGAGACTTTCAGGAGGGTGGAAGTCAACATTCCCCTCTTGGATGCCATCAAACAGATTCCAAAATATGCAAAGTTCTTGAAGGACTTGTGCACCCACAAGAGGAAGCTAAAGGGAAATGAGCAAGTGAAGATGGGCAGAAATGTTTCCGCACTGATACAGGGCAAAACTGTTGATGTCATTCCACTATCCACCTTGCCACAGAAGTGCAAGGATCCTGGCACTTTCACTGTCCCATGCACCATTGGAGATATTACTTTTGCAGATGCCTTGTGTGATCTTGGGGCATCCATTAATGTCATGCCCACATCAGTTTACAGATCACTACACCTTGGTGAGTTGAAACCCACTGGTGTTGTCATTCACTTGGCCAACAAGAGTGCTGCACTTCCACTTGGACTTATTGAAGATGTGTTGGTACGAGTCAATAATTTGATTTTTCCTGCAGACTTTTATATTTTGGACATGAAGAATGAGTCTTCTAGTCACGGTTCCACATTAATCTTAGGAAGACCATTCTTGATGACATCTAGGACTAAAATTGATTTGCATGCAGGAACTCTTTCTATGGAATTTGGTGATGACATTGTCCAGTTTAACATTTTTGAGGCCATGAGACATCCTGTAGAGGAGCATTCTGTTTTTCTTCTTGATATCATTGATGCTGCAGTAGATAGTGTACATATTTCTGATTTACTTTCTGATTCTTCTGATTTTGATCTTGGTTCTTGTAATTATACCTGTGATGATTCTATTGTTGTATGTAATATTTGTGTGGAGATTTCCTCCGCACTTCACTCTGATTGTGTTCCAGGTACAGATACAAGTTCGGAGCCTACTATCCCACTTCCCTCAGCCCGTAGTCTTTCTTTACCTTCCACTATTCATCCACCTTCCTTGGAGCTGAAGTCACTACCTGAGCACCTCAAGTATGCATATTTAGATGATGCTCAAAAGCTTCTAGTCATCATATCTAGTAGTCTGCCACTGGAGCATGAAGAGAAGTTGATGCATGTTTTGAGAGGCCACAAAAAGGCCATTGGATGGACACTTGCCGATCTTCCTGGAATTAATCCTTCCATATGCATGCATCAGATACTTTTGGAGGATGATTCTAGACCAGTGAGGCAACCACAGAGGAGGATGAATTCCACTATCCTTGATGTGGTGAAGAAGAAAGTGATGAAGCTACTAGCTGCAGGGATCATCTATCCCATCTCTGATAGCACTTGGATTTCACTTGTCCAAGTGGTTCCTAAGAAGTCGGGCCTCACAGTTGTGAAGAATCAAGATAATAAGCTGATTCCGACTAGAGTGGCCAATAGTTGGCGAGTTTGCATTGATTACAGGAGACTCAACCAGGCCACTCGCAAGGACCATTTCCCTCTGCCTTTCATTGATCAAGTTTTAGAGAGGTTGGCAGGTAAATCACATTATTGCTTTCTTGATGGTTTTTCTGGTTACATGCAGATTCATATTGCACCAGAGGATCAACACAAGACCACATTCACCTGTCCATTTGGCACATTTGCTTACATCCGGATGCCTTTTGGCCTATGCAACGCACCTGGCACCTTCCAAAGGTGCATGGTAAGCATCTTTTCTGATTTATTAGAGAGTTGCATGGAGATGTTTATGGATGATTTCACTGTTTATGGTTCCTCTTTTGATGCATGTTTGGATAGTCTCTCTAGGGTGCTTGACCGATGTATTAGTACTAACCTTGTTCTTAACTTTGAGAAATGCCATTTCATGGTGCATGAGGGTATACTCCTAGGACATTTGGTCTCTAGTAGAGGTATTGAGGTTGATAAGGCCAAAATTGATGTGATTACCTCTTTGCCTTACCCCGCTTCTGTGCGGGAAGTACGTTCTTTTCTTGGACATGCAAGTTTTTATAGGAGATTCATTCAGGATTTCAGTAAGATTGCATTGCCATTGTCCAAGCTTCTCCAAAAGGACATAGACTTTACATTTGACCAGCCTTGCAAAAAGGCATTTGAGGGATTGAGGACGAAGCTGACTTCCTCTCCCATCATGCAGTCGCCGAATTGGGAGCTTCCCTTTGAGCTCATGTGTGATGCCTCTAATTATGCACTTGGGGCTGTGTTGTCACAAAGAATTGGTAAACTATCCCATGTCATTGCTTATGCTTCACGCACTTTGGATGCAACCCAAGTTAACTACACCACCACTGGGAAGGAGCTTTTGGCTATTGTTTTTGCTTTAGATAAATTTAGATCTTACTTGCTTTGCTCCCATATCACTGTCTTTACTGACCATGCAGCTTTGAAATACCTGTTGAAGAAGCCTGATGCTAAACCTAGATTGATCAGGTGGATGCTTCTTCTTCAGGAATTTGACATTGAGATTAAGGACAGAAGTGGTGCAAAAAACTTGGTTGCTGATCACTTGAGCAGGATTGAGGGACCTCTTTAGTCCTTTCCCATTCGTGATAATTTTCCTGATGAGCATTTGATGCATTTTCATTCATCGCATGTCACACCTTGGTTTGCTGACATTGTTAATTTCCTTGTTGCATCTGTTGTTCCACCTCATACATCTAGGTCCCAAATAGATAAACTTAAGAGTGATGCTAAATATTATGTTTGGGATGATCCTTATTTGTGGAGGTTTGGTAGTGACCAAGTGATTCGAAGGTGTATGCCTGATCATGAAATTCAGTCTATTCTTCAGTTTTGTCATGGCACACCTACCGAAGGTCATTTTGGTCCTCAGAGGACTGCTAGGAAAGTATTAGACTGTGGATTCTTTTGGCCCACCTTGTTTAGAGATGCTCATCACTTTACCACCACTTGTGAGCAGTGTCAGAGAGCAGGAGGCACAATTACACATAGACATGAGATGCCTTAGCAACCCATTATTTTTTGTGAGATTTTTGATGTCTAGGGTATTGATTTCATGGGTCCATTTCCTGTTTCTCATGGCTTTTCATATATTTTGCTTCTGTTGATTATGTGTCTAGGTGGGTTGAGGCTAAGGCCACCAGAACTAATGATTCTAAAGTTGTTGTGGATTTTGTGAGATCCAACATTTTCTGCAGGTTTGGTGTGCCTAGAGCCATTATCAGTGACCAGGGGAGCCATTTCTATAACCGGTCATTCGCATCCTTGCTTCAGAAGTATGGGGTTGTGCATAGAGTTGCTATAACTTATCATCCCCAAACTAATGGGCAAGCAGAGGTTTTTAACAGAGAGATCAAGCAAGTGTTACAGAAGGTGGTGCAACCAAACAGGAAAGATTGGAGCAAGCTTCTTGAGGATGCTATATGGGCTCATAGGACCGCTTACCACACACCTTTGGGGATGTCTCCCTATAGGGTGGTTTTCGGTAAGGCATGCCACCTTCCAGTGGAGATTGAGCGTCGTGCTTATTGGGCGGTGAAGAGTTGCAACATGGCATTTGATGAAGCGGGTATGCAAAGGAAGCTTCAGTTGCAAGAGCTTGAGGAGATTCGTTTAGAAGCCTATGAGAACTCCAAGATTTACAAGGAGAAAGTGAAGAGATTCCATGACTCTAGGATTCTTAGAAAGGAGTTCCATAGTGGCCAAAAAGTGTTATTGTTTAACTCTCGCCTTAAGCTTATTTCCGGTAAACTTCGATCTAGATGGGATGGACCTTTTGTTATTACTAATGTTTTTCCCCATGGTGCAGTTGAGATTAAAAATGAAGCTACCGGCAAAGTCTTCAGGGTCAATGGTCACCAACTCAAAGCATTTCATGAGAGCCCTCAAGTGGAGGAGGAGCTTGTGGAGGATATCTCTTTGGTCTTGCCAATTTTGCGTGAATGACATTTTAGGGAGTTTCCTTTTCCCTTCTTTTATTTGTTGTCTCTTTGTTGCATTTCTTTGCATGCTTACATTGAGGACAATGTGCATTTCAAGTGGGGGGTGAAGGATCCTAAAATTTTTTGAAACTCTGGTTATTTTCTGTTTTCTGTTTTCTGTCTGTTTATGTTTTGTTGCTGTCTGTTTGTCAGTGTCTGTTGATTTCTGCTTTCTGTTTATCTGTCTGTCTGTATTCTGTTTGTCTGTTTTAGTTTTTGAGTCTGTATGTTTTTGTTGTCTGTTTCTGCTGTTTTTGTGTTGTTGCTGTTTTTATTGAATTTAGGCACTTTTTCATGTTTTTCATAAGATTTCTAACTTGTATAAATTGTGAGAAATGTTAAAAGGTTGGTTGGATTAAGAAGTTTCATACTTGATGTGAATCATTGTTGCAATTGTTGAAGTGATAAGTAGGCTTGAGAAATAGAATTTAAGATGAACCATGTGTGGTAGAATTATGCCTTGTGAGTTTTTGAGCCTTTGTGGATATGTTCTTTCATGTGTGATTTCACCCTTGTGCTAGATTGCTCTATGTTTTGTCTTGCCTCTTTTGACATTCTTTGTTGCACATGCTTTGATTGAGATGATTTAGGCCCTCTTTCTTTTAGCCACTAGCCAAATAAACCTATCCTTGTGTTGATATCCATTGTCACCCTCTTTGAGCCTTTAGCCTTTTCTTTCTTGTTTAGCTCATTAAAAACTTAAAAAAAAAATTATGGAAAACCATGTTATCCTAGCTTTAAGGAGAAAAGAGGCTTTGGAATTGTTTTGGGAGTGGGTTTCAAACAAGTGTGGGGTGTTTGTCTTTTGTTTTGTTTTGAAAGAAAAGAAAAAGAAAAAGAGAAAAGAAAGAGTTCAAATAGCAAAAGTTCAAAGAAAAGAAAAAAAATTGTGTATAAGCAAAGAAAAAGAAATATGCAATAAAAGTTTGTATGGTTCATTTTCATCCTTGTAAATTCTTTTAAATTTCATCTTATTGCTTCTACCCTTCTTTTATCTTGTTGGCTTGCTCCCCATAGCCCCTCTTTTCTCTTAAGTTTTAGCCTAAATATCCTTTTCTTATCCACCTTTTCCTAAGCCATTCATTACAAGCAAATAAAGTCCTTTTGATCTTTTGATGCATGTGTATTTCAAGTTGAATGAGTGAGAGGTTTGTCAATGCTTGGATGTGCTAGTTACATGTGGTGTTTGAGTGTAAACACAAAGTCATACACATTATATGAGGTTGAGTGTTGCCTTTGAGAGATTTCTATCACCTTGGTACATTCTTAATTCTAAACTTGACTACTTTCTCACTTTGCACTTTGTGATCATGTTTTCATGGATTGTTTGTTACCTCAATATTATTCTTCCATCTTTTCATCTCTCACTTTTATGCATTGTTATGATCCATTGAAAAATATGTTTGCCTTGTTCATACCCTTTCTTTAAATTTTTGGTTTACTTTAGATTGAATTTTTCTCTTAGTCTTTCTTTTAATTTTGCCCAGGAGTACAAATGTTCAAGTGTGGGGTATTTTGACAGAGTGCTTTTAGTTAAATTTTTGTCTATCATTCTTAGCCTATTTGACTTCTCTTGGACCTTTATTTTCATATTCTAATTCAGTTTTTCTCTTAGGCAAGTAAGTGGGCTTAATTGCTAATTGTTGCGTATTTTTGGATTTTTGCTCACTTGACATATCTGACTTGTGCAGGGCCTATAGAGTGCTACAGAACTTCGAATGGAGCGTTCTAGGAGTCCCTGGAAAGATAACAAAAAGATCTACAAGTTTTCTAGAAATAGTCCGAGGCCAATTCTATCATTTAGAGGGTCATTTTAAGCTTTGAAATCAGAACCTCTGCACTTGTAATTTTGGACTGCGAATTTGATTTTATGGTTGTAAATAGCAAATAATTAGAATTGATGGGTTTTGTTCATGGCCCATTCTTTTCTTCAGACTTAGTCACTACATATTAGTGACTTTAGTAAAACTTGGACAGCACTTTAGAATTCAATAAACAAGTTTATTATTTCTTTTCTTTATTTTTTAGAATCAAAAGCTTGTTCTTCATTTTCTCTCATTTGTTCTTCATCTTCTTCATTTCCATTTTGCTATTCTTCCATTTTTCTGCACTTACTTCATGGGGCTTTCCTTGGTGATCATCATGGAAGGCTAAATCATTAATCAATCCAAGGATCTAACTCAAGCAAGAGAAGAATTGGAGTTCCGGTTCGGTATTTTGAATTCTACTTGAATATTCACCTTCTTCTTCAATTTCTATTATGTTTTCATGATTATGAATGCATTTAGGATTGAAAGTGATTTAGGATTATGGATTCATGTCCTAATTTCAAATGATAATCACAAGATTAATTGAATGATAGTTCAGTTAGGGTTGTGGTTTCAGTTAATTTAGGAGTAACATCGATTGAACTGCTTCTATTGAGATTGAATGAATGTTCATGATAGAATCAACTTATGAGAATGATGATGATTCGAATAGCTTGGGTTGGTGAATTGGATTGATGCTTTCTAATCTGTTTTACTTTACTCCTTGATAATCTTGATTTCTGCATTGTTCTTTAATTTTAGTTTGTGTTCTTGCATGTTTTACTTTGCGCATACCAACTGTTCGACAAAATTCCCCCCTTATTATTACCAATGATTTGAAGCTAGAACCATATTGATCGTGTCTCTGAGTCGACCTAGGTTAACTCTGTGTTGCAGAATTAGCTTAGTTAAATTGTTTTTGATGCGTATCGACAACGTGATATCACTACTTCACAAGCATCATCACTCTTATGACAATGTATGAAGTGTGCCATCTTTGAGAACCTATCAAAAACAACAAAGATAGAATCCTTTCCCCTTTTGGATCTTGGAAGACCAAGAACAAAATCCATAGAAATATCAACCCAAGGGAAGTTAGGAATAGGCAAAGGTGTATACAAACCATGAGGCATTAATCTAGATTTAGCTTTATGACAAGTAATGCATTGAGAAATAAGCTTATGAACATCATGCCTCATTTTTTGCCAAAAGAAATGTTCATATAAAATAGCCAAAGTTTTGTCCACACCAAAGTGCCCCATCAAATTATTCTCACGAGCTTCCCTAATGAAAAGTTCTAATGAAAAGAGCTTTTAGGAACACATAATCTCTTTTCCTTGAACAAGAAACCATCATGTCTAAAATATCCTTGATGAGCCCATTTCTCACACAAAGCAAAAATACTAGAGAAGTCATTATCACTTGCATACAATTCCTTTATGTGATTAAAACCAAGCAATTTAGTTTTAAGCATAGAAATCAAACAATGCCTTCTTGATAAGGCATCCGCCACCACATTCAACTTTCCTTGCTTGTGTTTAATGACATAAGGAAATTGCTCAATGAACTCAACCCACCTAGCATATCTCTTGTTGAGTTTGCCTTGACTTTTCAAATATTTAAGAGATTCATGATCACTATGTATCACAAATTCCTTAGGTAAAAGATAATGTTGCCAAGTTTGCAAGACTCTCACAAGCGTATACAATTCTTTATCATAAGTGGAATAGTTGAAACATGCACCCTTCAATTTCTCACTAAAATAAGCAATAGGATGTTTATCTTGAATTAACCCCCCCCCCCCAAATGCTCACATTAGATGCATCACATTCCAATTCAAAGGAAGTATTAAAATTAGGAAATGCAAGAATAGGTGCATGAGATAACTTATCCTTCAATGTTTGGAAAGAAATTTCATGTTCTTGCTTCCAAGAAAAGCTCACAGTTTTCTTCATTAATTCATTCAAAGGAGAAGCAATGGTGCTAAAATTCTTCACAAATCTCCTATAAAAGCTAGCTAAACCATGAAAGCTTCTCACATCCTTAACACCTTTTGGAGTTGGCCACTTCATGATGGCTTTCACTTTCTCTTGACCCACTTGGACTCCTTGAGCACCTACTACAAAACCTAGAAACACAACTTGTAAAGTGAAAAAATAACATTTATCAATTGCTCCATACAAGGTTTCCTTCCTTAGCACCTCCAAGACACTTTTTACATGCATCCAATGATCATTTAAATTGACACTATAAACAAGAATGTCATCAAAGTACACTACCACAAATTTTCCTATAGTGTCTAAGCACATGATTCATAAGTCTCATAAAGGTACTAGGTGCATTAGTCAAACCAAAAGGCAAAACTAACCATTCATAAAGCCCAAGTTTTGTTTTGAAAGCCGTTTTCCATTCATCCCCTTCCCACATCCTTATTTGATGATAACCACTCTTAAGATCAATTTTAGAGAAAATAGTAGCACCATGCAATTCATCTAAAAGATCATTAAGTCTAGGGATGGGATGTCTTTACCTTATGGTGATGTTGTTGATTGCCCTACAATCCGTACACATTCTCCAAGTTCCCTCCTTCTTAGGCACAAGAATAATAGGCATAGCACAAGGGCTTATGCTCTCACGGATCCACCCTTTTTCAAGTAGCTTCTCCACTTGTGTTTGTATCTCTTTTGCTTCCATTGGTGAAGTCTTATAAGCTGGCCTATTAGGGAGTGAACAAATGGGAATCAAATCAATTTGATGCTCTATGCCTCTTAAGGGAGGCAAGCCATTAAAAACTTCTTTTGGAAAAACATCTTGATATTCTTCTAAAAGGGATTGCATAGCTTTGGGCAATTTTTCACCTTCCTTTTCAACATGTAAACAAAGAGAGTTAGGAAGCGTATAATAAAGAGGTTGTTGTGCCAATAACACTCTCTTAATTTGCCTTTCACTCAAGAATAAGCTCTCTTTAATCTCATGAATTTTTTTGTTATCATTTTCTTTTTCCTTTCCTTTTTTCTCACTAGTTTTTCTCTTTGGTAGCTCACTTTTCTTCTCTTTTTTAGGTGCAGTATTTTTTTTCAACTCCTCAATTCTATTTTCTTTCATCTTTATTTGATCCTCACATACTTGTCTAGGAGTCAAAGGCCTCAAAATAATTTTCTTGCCTAGGTGCTCAAACTCAAAAGTGTTCTCCATGCCATGGTGTATCACTTTTCTATCAAATTGCCATGGCCTACCAAGAAGAATATGACCAGCCTCCATTGGAACAATATCACAAAGAACATTATCATGATAAGCATTAATAGAAAAAAGAATGAGCACTTGAGAATTTACCACCACTTCTCCACTTTCACAAAGCCATTGTAGCTTGTATGGCTTTGGATGCTTTGTGGTTGGCAAGTGTAATTTCTCCACAAGTCTGAAAACAGTAGGAATACTCACAATAACCAAGAAGGGGGGTGAATTGGTTAAAACTTGATCTTTTAAAATTTCTTTATAAAATAAGAGTTAGAATCTCAATCACTTTTAAAACCAACAATGCTTTTAATCAATCAATTCACTCAGCTCAAAAAATCAATAGCTCAAAACAGAACTTGTTGAGTAATGATAAGAATACCAAGAAAAAATAAACAAGATAACTAATAGAGATTTAAGAATAGAAAATTAACACAAGAATTTATACTGGTTCACTTCTCAAGAGAAGCTACATCCAGTTTCTTCTAATCAATACTAGATTAGAGTTCCACTATTATAAATCTCAGTTCTTACAAGCTTTATTACAAACACTCTTTATCAACTCTAGGATAAAGAAAACAAATCTAAAACCCTATTAGACTTCCAAAGAACAAGAATCAAAGAACACTACTCTGTTCTTCCCTAGAGAACACTACTCTAGTACAAGCTTCAAAGAACAATTTACAATAACACCAAAAATAACAAAAATTGCAAAACAAATTTAAACCCAAAGACAATGGAGAGAAACAACCTGATGATCCAATGAATATGAATGCATGTGGTTTACCAATTAGAGTTGAATGAACAAATGAATTTCAGAACATGCTCTCCTATTCTTCTTTGAAAGCTCTTGCCCAAGAAATCATTCAATACCCATGAAGATTAAAGAGAGGGATAAGAAGTTAGTTAACCCAGAAAATCACTTTCTAACTTTGTGAAGGCTTGTGTGTATTCAGAAAATTCGAAGTATTCAAGTTAAAACATAAGCCAAGCGTCACTTCTATTTATAACAGACTTTTCCAACTAACTGTAATCGATTAAACGCGCCAAATAATCGATTAAAAAGCCTTGTGTAATCGATTAAATTGTCACTTAATAGATTAAAGTGTTCATAGGATTTCTGGGTTTGAACAACGAGCAAAATAATTGATTAAAACGATCTATAATCGATTAAAGCAGTGATACATGTATTTCTGAAAACCCTTGTGTAATCAATTACAGGAAATGGTAATCGATTAAATCAATGTAACAAGCTTTTCTAAGAATCTTATGTGATCGATTGCAAGAAATGGTAATCGATTAAAGCAGTGAAGCATGATTTTCTTTTGACACTATGTAATCGATTACAAGCAATGGTAATCGATTAAATTGTTCTTTAAAGCTTTTCCAGATTTAAAAACAAAGAAAATAATCGATTAAACCGTAGTGTAATCGATTAAACCAGTGATATTTGCATTTTTCCAAAAACATTGCCTATTGAGTTCTTTTTCAAAAATTGCTTTAATTCTTTGATGAAAATATTTAAGCATATAAATGATTAAGTGCATGCAATTCAAGGATCAATAGATTTTCCTCTTCATACACTTCATTTGAATTACATTCTTCCAAGGCATGTGAAAAGCTCAAAACAATCTTCTAAGTCCTGAGCTTCAAACTTCAAGATGATCCCCCTATATCCAACAAAGTCTTGTACTAGCAACATTGGTGCAGCTCCCACCATCAATGATAAGTGAGCATACCTTGTCTTTAACCAAGCACCTTGTGTGAAAAATATTTTCTCTTTGAGGCTCCTCTTTTTCTAGGCAAAAATTTCTCAACATTCTCCTTACCATCAAGAGATCACCCTCTTCGGCCTCTACAAGTGTAAGTTCCTCTTCTTCTTCACTTGAAGAACTAGATGAGTTACTTGAAGATTCACTCTTTATGTTTCCATCCTCTAGCAAAATCATGATTCTCTTGTTAGCACATTGAGAAGCAACGTGACCCTTGTCAAGACACTTAAAACATTTGATATTGCTTGATCTTTTTGGAGTATTATCCCCAATATTTTTGCTTGAGCTCTCCACCTTTTCTTCTTTATTTTTCACATGATAAACCTGCCTTTTAGGCTTGTCCTTCCAGCTGGAAGTTGCAGCCCCATTGGAGAATTTGGAAGCTTTTCTCCTATTTAGTTGTTGCTCCACCCTTTGAGCTTTGTGGACTAGCTCCTCAATTGTTGCATATGAATGTAGCTCCATCACATCTTGAATTTATCTATTCAGGCCATGAAGGAACCTAGCCATTGTTGCTTCTTGGACCTCCACAATTTCAGCCCTTATCATCATCAATTCCATTTCCTTATAGTATTCATCCTTGGAAATGTCTTTGAAGCTTGTTGTGGACTTCTCTTGCATAATAAGTTGGAACAAATCTTCCTCTCAAACATGACTTCAAGTCATCCCAAGAATTTACTCTTTGTCTCCTCATCCTCCCTATATCCACTTGAATTTGGTTCCACCATATCAAAGCATAACCACCAAATTCTAAAGTTGCTAAAGTAACTTTCTTTTCTTCATCAAATTGTTGGCATGAGAAAATTTGTTCTACTTTCATCTCCCACTCAAAATACTCTTCGGGATCATTATTGCCAAGGAATTTTAGAATTTTTATTTTCACTCCACTCAATCCTCCATTCCTTCCTTCTCTTTCTTCTCTTCTCACCCTCCAATCTTCACCATCTCTATTTTGCCTCCTAGAATTGTGTCTCCTATGATTTTCTCTTCTTTCATTATTTCTCTTCTATTATTTTCTCTCCTTTCCTCCCTCTCACTCCTCTCATCATAATAATTTCCTCCATGAGAAGAAGCATACTCACTCAACCTCCTACTACTATGAGTCTTTCCATCCACACTACCCATGGGATTACTCTTTCTTTGGGTCTCCCTTTGTAGCTCCTCAAATTTTGCATCTATTTTGGTTTGCAAGTCTTTCATTTGTTTTGTTATGGCTTTCATCAACCTAGAGGTCCTAGGTGACAAGGAATCTCCTCCACTTAAACTCATCCTTCAAAAAAATATGGTTAGCAAAAACACAAGTATATAAGGAAATTCTCACCACTCTCTAAGTGTTTGCCACTCACACTCGTATTTGCACACTTAATCTAGGTTTTTTCTATAATGTTCTCTCTTGCCTTTTTCCACTCTTATTCCTCTCTATAGTTCTTAAGCAAAAACTTCTAATCAAATCAAACCTCTTTACTATAGTGAAATAGGAAATGATTCTAGGCTAGACTCGAGAGTCCAAAGAACAAGAAAACTCTAAGACAAAACCTTGGAAATTTTTTTAGAGACAAGCAACAAAGCAAAAATTTAGAAAAGCACAACTCAAATTGGAAATTAATGAGACAACTCAAGGAATACTATGGCTGTACCAAACTACACAAGGAGGATGTGCCAATCAAATTCAATTGCTAGAAGCCAAATTTCATCAAATTTGCATGTCATACAAGTTCACTTGATTTTGTTGTTCAAAGGAAATTTTGGAACTTGTAATTTTGTAACTTGCTCTAAATTATGTTTTTCTCTCACTTTTTCCAGCCACTAATCAATAATGTCTTTGGTTGTACCAATATGATATCCCTTGATGTATTTTTCTTTTGCTTTTGATTGTTTCTTTCACAATTTTTTTCAGCTTTTGTTTTTCTTTTGAACAAGTTCAAAAATTCTTAAAGAAATTCAATGAATCACTAAAATATGATGTATAACAATTGTAAAATTTGCTTCTAACAACTCAATTCAGTTTAGGCATGAGATTAGAATCAAAACAAGTGGTTATACAACACAAAAACACTACAAGCAAAAGTTGCCAAGAATCAAGACTAGAAAATTAGAAAAATATCAAGAACACATGAAGAACATGAAGGACATAAGAACAAAAATCATATGGAACTTGAAGAAAACACTAAGGTTTTGTGGCTGAACACACAACAAGCCCACACCACCAAGAATCAAAAGAAAACAACAAGAAACAAGGAATTGAAATGGATTTTCGTTTTTGGATTTGATACAGAATTTTACCTTTGAAGAAGTTCTAAAACTGAACTTGAAGAAGAATTCTATAAGGATTAGGCTCTGATACCACATGAAGTATTGGTTGTTCCCATAGCCATTAGCTTTCCCAAATCTACCTTGCAATGGAACCCACTCTTCAAGCAAACTTCAAGAACACACAAGTTTCCAGCACTTCTTGAAATTGGGGCTATTTAGAAGTTTATAATTGCAGAAATGGAAGATGGAAGAAAGGTTAGGGATGAAGGTGAAGACACCATGGAGAGGCTCTCCAATAAGTCTAGGAAGAATCACCACAATAGCATTCGGAAGCCATTGATAAGACTCAAGAAGTTCTTGAACAAGAACAAGAGAGAAACTTTCACAACAATTTTCAGAATTGTATTAATGAACCAAAAGTTAGTTACATTCAGTTTTGGCACCTTATATAGGCCACAGAATTACAAGCTAAATGTCACTAAATGTAAGGAAAATGCAATTGAAATGAAGCCCAAATGAAGCTTGAAGTGCAAGCTTTCCTAAAGTGACTCTTGGCTTCCCCAACATGTGCAGTGCAGTTTTAGACTGAAATAATCGATTAATTCACACTTGTAATCGATTAAAACAGAGTTATTTACAATTTTCAGGCTTATGTAATCGATTACATATGTCTCTAATCGATTAAAACAATCAAGTCTTGTTTTAATCGATTACAAATGCAATTTAATCAATTAAAACAGTCAAATCTTGATTCTGTGTGAAACTGTAATGCTGTTAATTGATTACAGACCAAAGATAATCGATTAAAATAGTGGAAAACTATTTACAAGTGTTTGTACTGAATTTCTTCTAACAAGTGCTAGAATTTATTGAATTAAATTGGACTTGAGACATCAAAATCCAGCTCTTGTCATCCTTGAGTTGGTGTGCATCTTCATGCTTTCCCAAGTTAGCTTGAATGTGGTCTTGAAGTGCTTGAGTCCTAGCTCTTTCATTGGTCCTTTAAAGCTCACCAAAGGAAGTGCTTCAAGCTCTCCATCTAGACCTTTAGCTTGCCATGAGCCTCCATCAGCTTGTCCATGTGATGCATGCTAATGTGACTTGCTCTCCTCATGATTCATCAACTTTACTTACTAGGCAATTAGTGTTGTGAATGAATGCATGTTCTACAAAGAGTAAGTAGATGTTACCCTTTCTTTTACCTACATGGATAACCTCACCGGATTGACCATCACATATCAAACAACAATTGTCATTAAAGGAAACCTTGAATCCTTTATCACATTGTTGGCTTATGCTTAGGAGATTGTGCTTCAAACCTTCCATATAGAGAACATTTCTGATCTTGGTTTTAAAGCTATCTCCTATATTTCCTTCTCTAATTATATTTCCTTTGTTGTTGTCGCCATAAGTGACAAATCCTCCATCTTTTAGACTCAAATTTGTAAGCATGGACATGTCACCTGTCGTGTGTCTAGCATCCACTGTCTAGGTACCATAATGATGATTTTGCTCTAAGACACGCCTGTAATATTCAAATTAAGTGGAAAAGAGAGGTACCCAATTTAGGTTGGGTCCATAAAATTTAGTTATTTTTCTCCTTTTCTTGGGAACCCAAATGCAATCTCCATTAGGCACATAGAATCTTCTAGCATAGCACCTATGAGATGTGTGACCTTTCTTCATGAAGTAATTACAGGTTATACATTTTGATGCTATTTCAAAATGAGTGATTTGTTTATGCTTTGTTTTTTAAAAGCCTATTTGATTCATATGTTTTGGAGGTACAAACTTTGTCTTTCCAAAAGGTTTTGTTTGATGTTTGTAACCAAAACTATATTTATCTCCAGCATACTTTTGTACACTTAATATTTGATTTAAATTGCATTTTCCTCTATAGACTCTTTTCAAAAGATCTACCAAATAAGAATTTTCTGAAAGCAATAACATATTTTTCATATTGACTCCTTTTGAAATCATCAAACTCCTTTTGTAAAGCTCTGCATTTATCTACATTTGATGAAGAAGAGGCACACACACCCATTTGCTTTGTAGCTTGAAACAAGTTTTTCATTCTCTTCTTTCAAGTTACAAATTTCAGCTTGCATTGCTGCAAGTTTGGTGACATGCCATCTAAGGTTACCTTTTAGCCTATTGTTGGATTTGGCAAGCTTTTGAGCCTCTTCATGCATATCATGGAAAGCATCAACAATTTGATCAACTTCAGGATTTACCTTTGATTCAGCACTTGAGAATTCTTCATCTTCATTAGTTGTAGAAGTAAGGCATACATTAGCTTCTTCATTCTTACTTGATGATTCCAAAGTTGTTGAGGCATTGTCTTCCCATGCTATGTAGGCATTCTTTGGATTTCCTTCTTTCTTTGCCTTCTTTTCACCTAACTACTTCCTCAAGAATATAGGACATTCAGATTTAATGTGGCCTTTGAAAACAATAGGAATACCCACAATAACCAAGAGGGGGGTGAATTGGTTAAAACTTGGTCTTTTCAAAATTTCTTTATAAAATCAGAGTAAGGATCTTAATCACTTTTAAAACCAATAATGCTTTTAATCAATCAATTCACTCAGCTCAAGAAATCAATGGCTCAAAACAGAACTTGTTGAGTAATGATAAGAATACCAAGAACAAATGAACAAGATAACTAATAGATATTTAAGAATAGAAAATCAACACAAGAATTTATACTGGTTCACTTCTCAAGAGAAGCTACATCCAATTTCTTCTAATCAACACTAGATTAGAGTTCCACTATTATAAATTTCAGTTCTTACAAGCTTTATTACAAACACTCTTTATCAACTCTAGATAAAGAAAAGAAATCTAAAACCCTATTAGACTTCCAAAGAACAAGAATCAGAGAACACTACTCTGATCTTCCCTAGAGAACACTACTCTAGTACAAGCTTCAAAAGAACAATTTATAATAACACCAAATAACAAAAATTGCAAAACAAATTTACACCCAAAGAGAATGGAGAGAAACAACCTGATGATCCAATGAATGTGAATGCATGTGGTTTACCAATCAGAGTTGAATGAACAAATGAGTTTCAGAACATGCTCTCCTATTCTTCTTTGAAAACTCTTGCCCAAGAAATCATTCAATACCCATGAAGATTAAGAAGTGGGACAAGAAGTTAGTTAACCCAGAAAATCACTTTCTAACTTTGTGAAGGCTTTTGTGTATTCAGAAAATTCGAAGTATTCAAGTTGAAACTTAAGCCAAGCCTCATTTCTATTTATAACAAACCTTTCCAACTAACTGTAATTGATTAAACGCACCAAATAATCGATTAAAAAGCCTTGTGTAATCGATTAAATTGTCACTTAATCGATTAAAGTGTTTATAGGATTTAAGGGTTTGAACAACGAGCAAAATAATAAATTAAAACGATCCGTAATCGATTAAAGCAATGATACATGTATTTCTGAAAAGCCTTGTGTGATCGATTAAATCAGTGAATCAAGCTTTTCTAAGATTCTTATGTAATCAATTACAAGAAATGGTAATCGATTAAAACAGTGAAGCATGATTTTCTTTTGACACTATGTAATCGATTTACAAGCAATGGTAATCAATTAAATTGTTCTTCAAAGCTTTTCCAGATTTAAAAACAAAGCAAATAATCGATTAAACCGTAGTGTAATCGATTAAACCAGTGATATTTGCATTTTTACAAAAACATTGCCTATTTAGTTCTTTTTCAAAAATTGCTTTAACTCTTTGATGAAAACATTTAAGCATATAAATGATTAAGTGCATGCAATGCAAGGATCAACAGATTGGCCTCTTCATACACTTCATTGGAATTACATTCTTCCAAGGCATGTGAAAAGCTCAAAACAATCTTCCAAGTCCTAAGCTTCAAGCTTCAAGATGCTCCCCCTATATCCAACAATCTCCCCCTTTTTGGCTTTGAACATGCCAAATATTGATTGACCATATGTTTAAGTTTGGAATTGCTTTGAGGAATGAGCAAGATGAAAGTCTTGAACTTTGTTAACCTGAAAACAAATCAGCTCTTTGCCAAGAACAAGTGTTAAGAGATATGCTTGAATAAACATTAATCATTTACTTTCATTAGATTAGCTCCCCCTGACTTAGTGTGCTCCTGTTGACTTAGATAATTTCGTGAATCAAAAATTTTGCAAAAACCAGCAGAAAACCAGGGCACAATAAAGAGCAAAATAGAGTTGCACTTTTGCTAATAATCAATCAATTTTTCTCCCCCTATTTGGCTTATCAAAGACAAAAGGTAATAGCACAGCAAATAATGAGAAAGGGAAAATGCAAGTTTCATTGATTGAAAGGGGAAATGTAGTAAAAGAAAAAGAAAAAATAACAAAAAAATAGAGGAAAGCAAACATGAAGTACAAGAAGCCTAGTTATCTTTGTCAAAGTCATCAAGGACAATCCTAGCTTCTATATTTTCTAGCCTAGATTTCATCTCCTCCAAGGATGAATTAGTCTCGGCCCTATGCTCATGATGTAGTGACAACAAGGCATCCATCTTTTGAATCTTAAGAGATTCAAATGGACTGTAAGATGGTTCAGCAGGGCCTGCATCTTCAGCTTCTTCATCAGCTTCCTCTTTATGTTTAGGAGTAGGGAGTTGTTGTCCAGCCATTTTCCATCCATAAGGGATCATGACCATCCCCATCTTGGTGAGATGTTTCTCTTTGATGCGGCTGTTGCTAGCATTAGTGTTGTCAACAACTTCGTTAGAGACATCTATATGGAAGTAGTCAATGAACCTGGACATAAGAATAGCATAAAGAAAGGGATAGTTCATTAATCTTTTGGACTTAAGCATGATCTCCTGAATAATGAGAATCCAGTTCATCTTAATGCCATTTTTCAAGGCATACACAAGCTGTATGTCATCATCAGTGGCTTGGGCATGATTGGTGGCTCTAGGGGTAAGGATATATGTGATGATGTAATGAAGAAGTCTATCTTCATGTGTCATGGGTCCAGTACTCAGCCTAAGCTTCAACCTTATTTGAGGATTAAGAAGCATCCCCATATATGTGTCTATCCTATTGTACCCACCAGCCTCTTCCTCCAATTTTCTTTCACCATCAAATGAAAGACCACCAACTTCCTGCCAAATTTCAGGGGTAATTTCTATGGCTACCCCATTCACTTGAGACAAGATTGTCCCTTCCATAGAGAACTTGGAAAAGGTGTAAAACACCTTCACCAATTCAGGGTAAAAGGTACCCTTCATCTCCCCAAATTGTTTCAAACCTTGGGCTTCAATGAAGGCAAGAAATTGAAAACCTTCTCCTATAAACCAGTCAAGGGCAAGGTGTTTGGGAGGACCTATGAGTTTGGTTGCATTGAACTAAAGGTAGGTCATTTTGTCTCTCTCATTTGAAAACCAATTATCTAATCTACTTACAGCAGGGTTGGAGGTTTCAGCCTTTCTCTTAGAGGATTTGGATCTCTTTGGGGCAGACATGGCTAAGGTGAGGAAAGGCTACTAAGGCAGAGATTCTAAACTTAGAGGAAAGAAAGAAAAACACAGAAGTGCTTAAGATAGAAGATGAGTATGGTGTGATTTCTTCCTTAAACATAGGCTGTATTTATAGAAGATTTTAGGCTCCAAAGTTTAAATTTGAAATGAGAAAGAGTTACCACGAATTAACCCACTCAATTTAAAGCACAGAAGATTCAAATTTTGAATTAGGTGGCAGTTGGGCAGTTACAATTTCCAAGAAAATCTTGCAGATTCTGCAGTAACTCCATAAATAATCGATTATTTGCATGTGTAATCGATTAATTCGTAAGGAAAATCAGTTTTATAATAGACTGTAATTGATTAATTTGTAAGGTAATCGATTATTTCAGAACAATTCAGTTAAAGATGAAGTGTAATCGATTATCCCACCTATGTAATCGATTATCACAGAAAGAATTCAAGTTTCAAAGATTTTCAAAACAATTTAGTCGATTAATTCGATAGCGTAATTGATTATTCCAGTGAAATGAAATTTTGTAAAAGATTTTTAAGCTTGTGTAATCGATTAAGTTGTTGGTTTAATCAATTATTCCAGTGAAATGTATTTTCTGAAGAAAAGAAAATTTATGAAGAATAATCAATTATTTTGATTATGTAATCGATTACAGAAGCACAGCTTTTAAAGTCCATTTAATCGCTAAATTCGTGCCTTAATCGATTATTACAGTGAAAATATCATAATGAACAGTAATTATGCAACACAATTTTGAATTTTCCAAGCACAAGTGATGATCAAGCAAGTGAGAAGCTATTTCACATAGATTAGCACATAGCAAGCATGCTTAGCAAATGTTAGACTCATCAAGGGTACCTAGCATGTTTCTAAGAGTATAGAATCTATCTCTAGCCAATGGTTTAGAGAATATATCAGCTAATTGATTGTGTGTATCAATGAAGTCAATTTTGATGTTACCTTTTTGAATGTGATCTCTTAGGAAATGATGTCTAATCTCAATGTGTTTGGTCCTTGAGTGCATTATTGGATTTTTGGAAATGTTGATAGCACTTGTGTTGTCACATAGCAGAGGTATTTCCTTTAAATCAACACCAAAATCTTGTAATTGTTGCTTTAGCCAATGGTTTTGAGCACAACAACTTCCAGCAGAGATGTACTCAGCTTCAACTGTTGATAAAGCAACACAAGATTGTTTCTTGCAATGCCATGAGATCAGTGAACTTCCAAGTAGATGACAAGTTCCACTAGTGCTTTTTCTATCCAACTTGCACCCTGCAAAGTCAGAATCAGAATAACCAACTAAATTAATTGATGCACCTTTAGGATACCAAAGACTAACATTTGGTGTTGACTTGAGATATTTGAGGATTCTTTTGACAGTAGTGAAGTGTGGTTCTTTGGGATTTGCTTGATATCTTGCACACAAACACACACTCAAGATAATATCTGGTCTACTAGCTGTCAAGTATAGCAAAGATCCAATCATTCCTCTAAACTTTGATTCATCAACCTTCTTCCCTTTTTCATCTGAATCAAGATAAGTTGATGTTGCCATTGGAGTTGCAACATCTTTGCTTTTATCCATTTCAAACTTTTTGATCACTTCAAGGCAATACTTGGTTTGATTTAGAAATGTTCCATTCTTCATTTGCTTCACTTGAAGTCGAAGAAAGAATGTTAATTCTCCCATCATTGACATTTCAAATTCTTTCTGCATAGAGGTAGAAAATTCTTTGCACAATAGTTGATTAGTTGAACCAAAAATTATATCATCAACATACACTTGAACCAATAACATATCATTTCTTTGCCTTTTGATGAACAAGGTTTTATCAACATGTCCTCTTGTGAAAGATTGCTCAAGCAAAAATTTGCTTAATCTTTGATACCAAGATCTTGGAGTTTGTTTTAAAGCATAAAGAGCTTTCTTAAGTTTATAAACATGATTTGGATACTTGAAATCAGTAAAACCAGGAGGTTCCTCCGCATATATTTCCTCCTCAATATATCCATTTAAGAAGCACTTTTAACATCCATTTGAAAAAGTTTAAAATCCATTAAACATGCATATGCCAGCAGTAACGTAATGGCTTCTAATCTTGCAACTGGTGCATAGGTTTCCTCTTAGTCAATGCCTTCCTCTTGGTTGTAACCTTTAGCAACCAATCTAGCTTTGTTTCTGACTATGATTCCACTCTCATCAAGTTTGTTTCTAAAAACCCATTTTGTGCCAATAGGTTTGAGAGAATGAGGTCTAGGGACAAGTTCCCAAACTTCATTTCTCTTGAATTGATTCAATTCATCATGCATGGCATCCATCCAATGTTCATCAATTAAGGCTTGATCAATATTCTTAGGTTCTATTTGTGAAACAAAAGACATATTACAGCAGAGATTTCTTAATGATGATCTAGTAGAGACTCCCTTTGATACTTCACCAATTATGTTGTCAAGGGACAGATCTCTAGTAGTTCTCCAATCTTTAGGCTCATGAACAGATGTTGATTGTTCTGTTTCAGCAATTTGTTCTTCCTTTTCTTTATTCATTGAGTCCTTAATTTGAATAAACTCTTCCAAAGGACCTGAATCAATATCACACTTCTTTTCCTCCTTAGAGGGATTAGATTCATCACAAATAACATGAACTGATTCTTCTATGCATAACGTTCTTTTATTAAAAACTCTGTATGCTTTACTTTGTAATGAATATCCAAGGAAAATAGCTTCATCAGCTTTAGCATCAAATTTTCTAAGTGATTCTTTGCCATTATTTAACACAAAACACTTACAGCCAAATGTTGTCAAATGAGAAATGTTTGGTTTTCTACCTTTGTATAGTTCATAAGGAGTTTTCTTCAAAATAGGCCTTATTAATAATCTATTCAAAGTATAGCAAACTATACTTACAACATCAGCCCAAAAATGTTTAGGCAAATTTGTCTCATTAAGAAGAGTTCTTGCACCTTCTTCAAGGGATCTATTTTTTCTCTCCACAACACCATTTTGTTAAGGTGTTATTGGAGCTAAAAAATTATGGTTAATTCCATTTTCTTCACAGAATTTTTCAAAATGTTCATTTTGGAATTCTCCACCATGATCACTTCTTATTGAGATAATTTTGCTTCCTTTTTCATTTTGAGTAAGTTTGGCTAGTTTTCTAAAAGCATTGAAAGCATCAGTCTTGGATTTCAAAAGCAAAGTCCATGTGAATCTAGAGTAATCATCAACAATAACAAGTCCATAGTAATTGCCTCCTAAACTCATAGTTCTAGAAGGACCAAACAAATCTATGTGAAGTAATTCAAGGGGTCTTGAAATAGAAACCACATTTTTACTTTGAAAAGAAATTTTTGTTTGTTTTCCCTTTTGACAAGCATCACATAATTTGTTCTTTTCAAACTTGAGTTTGGGTAATCCAATGACTAAATCCTTTTTAATTAGCTTGTTCATATGATGCATGTTAATGTGACTTGCCCTCCTATGCCATAACCAAGATTCATCAATTTTACTAATTAAGCAAGAAGTGTTGTGAAGGTATGCATGATCTATGGAGAGTAAGTAGATATTACCTTTTCTTTTACCTATGTGTATCACCTCACCAGTTTGTCCATCACATATCATGCAGCAATTGTCATTAAATGACACTTTGAACCCTTTATCACAAAGCTGACTTATGCTTAAGAGGTTGTGCTTTAATCCTTCCACATAAAGAACATTTCTGATTTTTGTCTTAAAGTTGTCTCATATACTTCCTTCTCCAATGATTTTGCCTTTGTTGTTATCTCCATAGGTGACAAATCCTCCATCTTTAAGAGTCAAATTTTTTAGCATTGATATGTCACCGGTCATTTGTCTAGAGCATCCACTGTCAAGATACCATAGTGATGATCTTGCTCTTAGACATACCTGCAAAATTCAAATCAATTTTCAAAGGAAGGTACCCAATTGATATTGGGTCCAAAGGGGTTAGCTATTTTCCTTTTTCTTGGCACCCAAATGCATTCTCCATTTGGCATATAGAATCTCCTAGCATAGCACCAATTATATGTGTGAGCTTTCTTCATACAATAGTTACAAATAATAGTTCTTGATGCTCTTTCAAAATAAGTCATGTGATTAAACCTTGGTTTTGAAACAGCTTTTGTATATTTCTGTTTTGGAGGCACAAACTTGGTTCTTCCATTAGATTTTGATCCATGTTTGTAACCCAATCCGGAAGTATCTCCAGCATACTTTTTCAAACTTAGCATTTCAGCCAAATTGCATTTTCCTTTGTAAAGCCTTCTCAAAAGATCAACCAAGTAATTATTTTCAAAAAGTACTATCATATGTTTTTCACCATGACTTTTCTTGAAATCATCAAACTCTTTTTGCAAATCATTGTATTTGTCAACACTAGATGAAGAAGAAGTACATACACATCCATTCAATTTGTAACTTGAAACAAGTTTTTCATTTTCTTCTTTCAGTTTACAAATTTCAGCTTGTAATTCAGTAATTTTTGTAATATGCCATCTAAGATCTCCCTTTAGCTTATTATTGGATTTTGCAAGCTTTTGGGCCTCTTCATGCATTTCTTAAAAAGCATCAATAGCTTGATCAAATTCAGAACTTACCTTAGTTTCAGCAATTGATAAATCATCATCTTTATCAATTGTGGAAGTGAGACACATATTTGCTTCTTCATCTTCAGTTGATGATTCAGAAGTTGTTGATTCATTATCTTCCCAAGCTATATAGGCTTTCTTGGGCTTTCCTTCTTTCTTCATCTTGTTTTCACCTTGTTGCTTTTTCAAAAAGATAGAACATTCAGATTTAATGTGGTCAGGTTTGCCACATTCAAAGCAAGTGAAGTTCTTGTCATTTCTTTTGTTGTTGTTGTTGTTCTTTGTGAACTTCCTATTCTTGTTTCTTCTCAAGAATTTTCTGAACTTTTGTTGGATATAAGGGGAGCATCTTGAAGCTTGAAGCTTAGGACTTGGAGAAATGTTTTGAGCTTTTTTCACATGCCTTGGAAGAATGTAAATCCATAAAGTGTGTAGAGAAGTTAATCTGTTGATCCTTGCATTGCATGCATCTAATCATTCATGTGCTTAAATGTTTTCATAAAGAATTGAAGCAACCTTTGATAAAAGAACCAAAGAAGCAATGTTTTTGGAAAAATACAAATGCCACTGGTTTAATCGATTACACAGTAAGATAATCAATTATTTGCTTCGTTTTCAAATCTGGAAAAGCTTTGAAGAACAATTTAATCGATTACCATTGATTGTAATCAATTACATAGTGTTAAAAGAAAGTCATGCTTCACTGCTTTAATCAATTACCATTAATTGTAATCGATTACACAAGATTCTTAGAAAAGCTTGCTGCACTGCTTTAATCGATTACCATTTCTTGTAATCGATTACACAAGGCTTTTTTGAAATGTTGTGCTACTAGTTTAATCGATTACAGGCCGTATTAATCAATTATTTGCTTCGTGATTCAAACCCAGAAAACTTATAAACATTTTAATCGATTAAAATGGCAATTTAATCGATTACATAAGGCATTTTAATCGATTATTGGGAGCGTTTAATCGATTATAGTTAGTTATAAAGTTTTGTTATAAATAGAAGTGAGGCTTGTCTTGTTTTCTAACCTGTGACATTTGAATTTCTGATTACACACAAGCCTTCACAAAGATTGGAAGTGGTTTTCTGAGTATACAAACCTCTTGTCCCTCTCTTTAATCTTCATGAGTGTTTGAATGATATCTTGGACAAGAGTCTCTCAAAGAAGAATAGGAGAGCATGTTCTGATTTGCATTTGATCATTCAATCCTGATTGGTAACTCATATGCATTCATTGTCATTGGATCATCAGGTTGTTTCTCTCCATTCTTTTTGGGTATAAATTTGTTTTGTAATTTTTGTTAATTGGAGCTGTTGTAAATTTGTTCTTGAGGCTTGCACTAGAGTAGTGTTCTCTAGGGAAGAACAGAGTAGTATTCTCTGGTTCTTGTTGATAAGGTGTCTAATAGTGTTTTAGATTTCCTTTCTTTATCTAGGGTTGATAAAGAGTAAATGTAATCAAGCTTGTAAGAACATAAATTTATAATAGTAGAACTCTAATCTAGTGTTGATTAGAAGAAACTGGATGTAGCTTCTCTTGAGAAGTGAACCAGTATAAATCCTTGTGTTGATTCTTTGTTCTTTAATCTCTATTGGCTATCTTGTTCATTGATTATTGGTATTCTTATCATTACTCAACAAATTATGTTTTTTTTTAGCCATTGATTTTCTAAGCTGAGTGAATTGATTGAATAAAAGATTTATTGGTTTTAAAGTGATTAAGATCCTAACTCTGAGTTAGAAAAGAATATTTTAAAAGACCAAGTTTTAACCAATTCACCCCCATCTTGGTTATTGTGGGTATTCCTTTTGTTTTCATTTGACAATTAAGTTCATGTGGTCTTCTTCATCTTCTTCACTTGAGTCTTCCACCTTTTCCACTTTTGAGGATGCAGCTCTCAAGGCTATGCTTTTGTGTTTCTTTTCTGCATCTTCAGCATTGGTTAGTTGTGACATTTCAAGTTCATACTCAAGAAGCTTACCAAATAGTGTAGCCATGGACATTTTGGATAGATTTTTTGATTCTTTGATTGTTGTCACCTTTGGTTGCCATGGTCTTGTGAGACACTTTAAGATTTTGATATTCAATTCTTCAACATCAAATATCTTTCCAAGACCAAGAAGATGATTTACTAAGTGAGTGAATCTTGTTTGAAGCTGAGATATGTTTTCTGTGGGATTCATCTTGAACATTTCATACTCATGTATTAAGGCATGCTTCCGTGATCTTCTTACTTCATCTATACCTTTATGAGTTATCTCCAACATCTCCCACATCTCCTTTGCACTTTTGCACCTAACTGTTCTAAAGAATTCATCAGAAGAAAGTGCA